>JARKHS020001149.1:0-78420 GCA_030143305.2 Amblyomma americanum | reverse complement strand
TACTGTTGCGAGCACTTGCAGAACGCTTACGATACCACTTCCTCTGTGATTGCGATCCGAGCACACAGCAGCCCAGCGCATGCTTCCCAAAGAAGGGAAAAACTGCGTGGTCGCGTTGTAGCAGGTCTCGACGTAAGCGTCACTCTGAGCGAAATAATATATCGTGATTTTTTTCATGAATTCAAGTAATTGCATGAGGCAGGGAGAAATCGGCTGTGTTCAGATCTGCTAATTTTTCGCATCATATGATTTTTGGAAAGCAATGAACGCGACACACTAACTGATCCGTTTCCGTAGCTTGCCCTGTGTTTGCTGTCGCTTTCATTATTTTATCTCTCATTTCTTGTATTCCAGTAACAAAAGCGGAGCTTATCCAGAGGGTGTCCAAGAGAAAAATCACTGCAATGGACCTTGAAAACTCTGAGCCAGCAACAACAGTTGCACAGATACATGTATGTACTGGGCGAAGTTTTACTGCGGATGCCTCTGCTACTGCCACTCGCACGCTTACCAGTCGCAATATGTACATTACATAGCAGCATACTTCAGAGCCAGGCAGGCGTCTCTGTTTGTGTGTGTCTAAAATATTTATGGTTGCGGGAAGCAGCCAGGCTCCCATCAGCAACAGAGAGCTTTGTAGCGGATCTTTGAATTGTAATATAGAGATATTGCTTAAATGCTACCATTGTAAAAGATTGCGTAGGACACTAGAGAACCGCATGTGGAATGGAAGCATCGTTCTCTTTTTTGTTCTCTCATATATTTTGTGCTTCATGTCAGGTCAAAGTTTCTATTTTCGTATTGCCTCCTCGCATTGTTGTCTAAAATATTTATTGTTTGGGGGAGCAGCCAGGCTGCCTTCAGCAACAGAGAGCTTTGTATCGAGCCCACCGATACGGCGTTGCGGGACAGCGCACTTCTCTCATTGCAGCACGTTGTCTTAGCGTTCGGCTTGCAACTCGGTGGCCTGTTTTCTCAGTGCCATGATACTGGTTAAATATATGTATTGCTGGAAATTTATAAGCCCTGCTATTCTTCGGTTATGCGGCTTACCAAAGCGAATCGGGCCACGTGAGACACGGATAGAGCTTCTGATAATTATTATTCACGAGGGGTGATAATTATTATTCACGGGTCTATCGAAAACACCGGTGCTACGCTGTGGGCTACAACTGCGGTGGGCTCTCTCCGGTCGGGGCGGCTCTTGTCAAGACACGATTAATTACTGGAAGGCACCGTTCCCCTCTTCCCGTCATCTGTCCATCGTCGGTCGCTTCTTGCAGGGAACCAGTCAAAGGGGGAAAGTCATTTGCATCGAGCCAAGCGTGGGAAGAACAGGCTCCTTCCCAGCTAGTCATCCTTTCTTTTTGTGCAGTCGTCGGCCACCTGATGACGCTGTCGAAATTGCCGCTGCTGTTGCTGCACCACCGTGGTCATCCCTGTCGATGGGATCTGCACCTTAATCCTCTTCGGCTGGTGTGCATTCTGTTCACAATAGGCCCAACGCGGACGCCACCAAAAGCTCCCCATTTGACTTTCAAACAAAAGGGGTGCTGTCTACTCTTGTAAACGGAAGGGCAGCCACACAGAACAAGCAGGGATGGAGGACTAAAGCTAGTGGTCCAAGCGGAAGGGAGAAAAACCTCTGAGAGGGAATGGAAGGAGAGGAGCATGGAAAAGTAGCTAGTTTGCCATATATGTAACTCCAATATAATGTCTTTTATTAAAGATTGTTTGCGGTTGTGTGTTCCGGGGACGGTGCCTCAAACAACCTTGATAGAGGACATTTTCAGCCAGAGGGTGGTCGGGGCACTTTAAGTAGTGGCTGCCGGCTGGCGTGCATGTGTGCTCTGCCAAATTTGTTGTTCTTCAAAATTTTTATTCTCTACGGAGGTCATTTTCATTTCACAGCTGAAGATGAAGCATAACCTTGCGTGTGCCGATTCGGTTGTTGCCATAAAGCTTGGTGCTCGGGTCTTCTGCCACAAGTGCTTAAAATACTTGAGAAATACCGTATGCATACTTCACCTTGCATTTGACTCATCAAAAAGAAAAATTTCCCAGTGTGGATCATCATGCCTGCACACACAGTGCGGGGCCGACATGCAAGGCCAGATTGTAATGCCTTTCATTCTAGTGCTAGCTCTGCAGTAAAAGCGATAGCATACAGACACGACGTGCAGCTAAATTTGTACAGTGCACGCACTTCAGAAAAATGTTCAACCAGCTGATATGCACGCTTGTCAAAATAATGCGTGCATTACTTGCTGGCAGCAATATTAACAGCTGGAGGGCGGCAGACTACAGTTGAGTGGAACATATCCTGATTGTTTTCTGCTTACAGCCCACAGGAATTAGTTCACAAACAGAAATTGCAACTACCACAGCAGAGTCAGTATAGGCAGGGTCGATCATTGGCGCCCAAGTAATTAGTGTGTGGTTAACAAATATGCAATAATCTGAGACTACAGCATGTTGTTTGAGCAGTGCATCCGCAGTTTTTCCCTCCTCCTCATCATCAGCCTCACTACACCTACAGGGCAAAAGCCTCACCCATGTCTTTCCAATTAACACTGTCCAATTAGCCCTCCTATGTGGTGTCAAATGCAAGTCTTTAGAGTGCGACTGCCCGTCACATATGCTTTTGAGGATATCTCGAAGCTTACATGCAGACTTCACGACAGCACACAACGCACTGAAGGACATATACTTGCGTTGTTGCCGCCGATGTATGCATCTGAGTGCAAGAGTCCGCGGCTGCCCTGAATAACTAACGTCCTTTCTTTCGCTCTCAAGGATCAGATTTCTACCGTACGCATGCGAGCAATGAGACGCAACAGCAAGCAAAGCAGCAGAGGGCACTCGGCTTCCGTGATCCATGGACGGCCTTGGCACCATGATTGCCAGCAGGCTGTTTCTGGCGGCGACTAGTTCATGTGAGCATGATGCACCTTCCTGTCAGGAGTGAATTTTCTGGCAGCGAACAGGCTCTCCGAGCACGGCAATTTGAAAAAGCCCAATGATAATTTAAAGATTTAAAGATGTATAGACACCTTATTTTGGTGGCATGTTTTCTTCCCTACAATGATTCAGAAGACACTGCTATGAATGAATCATCATGTGGTGTTTGCCTGGGACCTATAAATAATTTATAATCGAATTTTTCTGCCATGCTGTCTCGGTTTCAACAGCCGAGTGAAGACTGTGACATCAGAGAGGTTATATGTAACGTGAAGCATGGAAAAAATGCGATATAATTGCTGCTTGATCGTTTTAATTCACCACATTGTTGAAGCCAGCCTTCCTCAATAGTCGGAATGACAAATGTAGCAGCACCGATTATATTGCAGTTTTTCATGCCTCGCATGACCTATAAGCTCACTTTGACGTCATAGTCCCCATTCAGCTCTTGAAACTGAAACGGCGCGAGAAAGAAATTCGATTATAAATTATTTAGTAGTCTTGGGAGAATCTTCATCATCAGCCTAATTTCATACGCCCACCTAACCTTCTGCCACCCCCTGCTATGTTTTCTTTCTCTTGGAATCCCTTAGGGACCAACAGCTATCTTACCTTCGCATTACATTCCCCGCCCAAGCCAATTTCTTCCTCTTAATTTTGGTTAGGATGTCATTAACCCGCGTGTGTTCCCTCAACCACTCTTCCTGCTTCCGGCCTCTTAAAGGAGTATAGACACCTAATTTTGGTGGCATGTTTTCTTTTCTTCAATGATGCAGAAGACGCTACTAGGCATGAATCACCATGTGATGTTTGCCTACGACCGCTAAATAATTTATAATTGTTTTTTTCTGGCATGCTGTTTCAGTTTTGGAACAGCCGAACGATGGCTCTGACGTCAAAGAGGGCTTTTCCTTCACGTGAGCCATGGAAAAATGTCCATAGAATCGCTGCTTCATTGTTCTAATTTACTGCAGTGTTGAAAGCAGCCTTCCTCAATTGCTGGAATGACAACAAATGTGCAAGCAGTGATTATATTGCTGTTTTTTCATGTCTCGTGACGTGTAAGCACACATTGACGTCACTGTCCTTGTTCAAGTGTTGAAGCCGAAACTGGACGAAAAATAAATGCTATTATAAATTATTAAGCGGTCGTAAGAGATTACTAGCTGCTACTCCATGTATAATAATGCCTTATGCATCATTACAAGCAAGAAAGCACGCACCCAAACGGTAGGTGTTATACTGCTTTAACGTTACGCCTATCATTTTTCTTTCCGTGGCTCACTGCGTTGTCCTCAGCTTAAGCTGAACCCTTTTTGTTAGCCTCCACGTTTCTGCCCCATAGGTGGGTACTGGTAAGATGCAGCTGTTGTACACATTTCTCTTGAGGAATATTGGTAAACTGCCATTCATGACCTGAGAGACCCTGCCATATGCGTTCCATCGCAATCTTATCCTTCTAGTTATTCCCTCATGATCCGGATGAGTTGTCATATTGATACCTGCCTTAAATAAACGTATTCCTTTACCTTTTCTCTTACCTCGCTACAAATTGTGAACTGCTGTTCTCTTGCTAGACTTGAGAATAGGAGAATACCCCAAGGTAATCCATGTATAATAATGCCTGATGCCTCATTAGAAAGCAAAAACACACACCCAAAAGATGGGTGTTTATACTTCTTTAAAGCTAGTTGGTGCATTACAGAATGTGAGTCACCAGTGTTACCAGTAAAACCCTTTAACATCATATTTTGATCTGTTGATTGAAATCAAGTTTTTTTGTGTTCTAGTTAATGGTATTTCAATTCTTTGCTCCCTATTTGGAAAAATTATTTCTCAGGACTCTGACCAGGCTCAAGAAGTGTAATGTGATAGTAAACAGAATATGTTTGAATATCTTCTGAGTTGCCCTTTAATTTACCTTGTATATTAGTCTTTTGTAGCAAATGTGAACACTTTTCATACTTTGCAGTCTTCCACTAGCATGGATCCTGCTGCACCACAGAACCCGGATATCTTGCTGAGGTCAGCAGCCAGGTATGAAGGTGTCGCATATTTAGAATGTAAGACAAGTGGGCTTTGATGCCCCATCGGCCAGTGCTGATAAAGGAGCAAAACACAGACGGAAGACGAGGCTGACAAAGTTCAGTTTGGTGCTCAGGAACACTTGGCTACCGGGGTGCGCCGTGCTAACAAAGATTGTGGCCGTCCACACTTCTTGTTTGATTTGCGTCTTTACACCTGTGGAGGGGCTGGGTGCGCAGTGCTAACAAGAAGAGTCGACGGCCACAATCTTTGCTAGTACAGCGCACCTCGGTAGGCAAGCGTTCCTCTGCGCCAAACTGAACTTTGTCAGCCTCGTCTTCCGCCTGTGTTTTGCTCCTTCTTCAGCACCGGGCGCTGGGGCACCAAAGCCCAATTGTCGATCTTACAAGAATGATTTTGTAAGCTTGAAATGCTTTTAGCTCTCATCCTTGATAAATGCAGGCAAACAATCTAGAAACCGGAAACATGGGGATGAGCATCAGTGCACACCTCTCGGAAATGGGAAATTTTCTGTCCGAATAATATGAAGCAGAAAAAAAATTGCCTGCAGAGCAGCCCTAGGCACAATTTTAACCTGTGGCAGCTCGGAGCAGTATTGCTTAGCGATGGCTTTGTGGTCGAAATGCAGTTTTTGTTTGTGTTCTAGTTGTTGACATTTCATTATTTTGCAGAATTATTTCTTGCAACTCAGACAAAGTTCAAGAAGTGTAATGTGATAGTAAACTCAAAGTGCTTTAAAATCTCCTGGAGATGCCAATTAAAGGAACAGTGAGGAGAAATTGAAGTTGGCTTGTATCGATAGAATATATAAGCTCCTGATCACAAAACGCAACTCTTTCTGAAAAACAAAGCTCTTGTAAAGTAGAAAATAGCAAGAACCAAAATACAGGTATCGCCGCCACAGGGCAATCTCGCAAGTACAAGCGTGATAACGTCATTGGACAAGAGACGCCACGTTGTAGGAATTTTCCTTCCTACATGAAGCTGCGAATCTGAGGCTGACAAAAGAAGGTTGCGCGGTTCAATATTGAAGTAAGTTTTGTCTTAAAACTGATAGTGCACTTTTATCACACAAGGAAGACAGACAAAAGATAACCTGAATGTTGGAAGCAAAAAAAACCGATGCTTGGCGGCTCCACAGGTGGCCAGGAAAGTTTCGACTTGTTATGGCGCTTCGCGTCTATGACCTTTGTGTGCCTCATGGTTTTGTTTTTAACGCGTCTCGATTTACAAGTGCCGAACAGCAGAGGAACTCCGTACCGCTTCAAGTGCTAGTTAACCTTTGAAGGAGCCTGTTAAGGCTGGTCAGATGATTGCCGCGGTCGATGAAAAACCATGATGGCACGATGGTCGGTGATCATACAAGGTAGTTAGCAGTATAAAGATCACTTGTGTCGTCGTACGCTCGCTTGGCGAAACATTCCCGGCTGTGCCAGTCAACTTCAAACTACTTAATGGAAATCATTTATTAGGGACGGGAGACAAGGTACAAGGCAGTTAAAAAAAATTGATGGCCTAGCTGTGTTAGGCCAGGATATACGTAGCGAAAGCGCGGAGACTTCTGCAGCGGAAGATTGCACTCACTAGATGCGCCTTTATTCATGGTTAAATCTTGAACCGTCGTGGCGGAGTGGTAGAGTCCGCCTCAAACTACAATGGCCCTGGTTCGATTCCGAGCCTCGGCACAGAGAGAGAGAGAGAGAAATAACATTTATTAGCACCCGTCAAAAGGGTGATGGGTATCCGAGGCGCCGCTCGGTCCCAGCCATGTCCTCCCCCTCAGCCGTCGACCGGGATCTCTTGGATCTCAGCAGCGGCAAGGGCGAGACGGATGACTTCACGTTGTTTAGTTTCGTCCTCGTTGTGAAGCAGTGCCTCCCAGGACTCATCTGTTCGGTCAAGTTGTCCAAAGCTCGGACATGTCCATACCATATGGATCATGTCCGCTATGCCGTCGCAACGTTTGCACCTGGGGCTGAAAATCTCAGGGTGCCACTTGCTATAAAGCTGAGGGTTAGGGAATACTCCGGTTTGTAGCTTGCGCCACGCAACCTCTTCGTTTTTGGTTAGCTGATTACTTGCTTTTGGAAGTACCGCTCGGCCTAATTTGTAATGGTTTAGGATTTCCTGATACGTGTTAAGGTCGTCTTCGAACTGTAGGAGCTCCTCATCGCGCGAGGGGGAAGGGGTTGTGCACAAGACGCCACTGGGATCCCGGAAAGTAGCTAATCCTCGGGCCAGTGCGTGCGCTTTCTCGTTTCCCCTCAACCCTTGGTGCGCGGGTGTCCAGATGAGCGCTACCAGTTCTGCCGGTGGTGGACTGCCGGCCAACACTCGTGCTGCTGTAGCTGAAATGCAGCCCGCGTCAAGTTTCTAATTGCTGATTTTGAGTCACTCACGATAATTTTAACCTGTTGTTGAGTTAGAGCCAGCGCAATGGCCAACTCTTCCGCCTCCGTTACTGTCGAGTGTCTGGTGCTGCAGCACGCTACCGGGCCTCCGTTTTCCCTAGTGGCTACCGGCGAAACATTCCCGGCTGTGCCAGTCAACTTCAAACTACTTAACGGAAATCATTTATTAGGGACGGGAGACAAGGTACAAGGCAGTTAAAAAAAATTGAT
Organism: Amblyomma americanum; assembly: GCA_030143305.2. NCBI lineage: Eukaryota > Metazoa > Arthropoda > Arachnida > Ixodida > Ixodidae > Amblyomma > Amblyomma americanum. The sequence goes on along the minus strand of JARKHS020001149.1, from coordinate 70,792 downwards.
GGCCTAGCTGTGTTAGCCAGGATATACGTAGCGAAAGCGCGGAGACTTCTGCATCGAAGAGTGCACTCACTAGATGCGCCTTTATTCATGGTTATATCTTGAGCCGTCGTGGCGGAGTGGTAGAGTCCGCCTCAAACTACAATGGCCCTGATTCGATTCCGAGCCTCGGCACAGGTTTTTTTTTATTCAGTGAGTGGGTGGGGGGTTTCAGTGGCGCGCATAGATGCCGCCACCGAATACGTTGGTTAGCGGATAAGCGCAGGCTCTGTTAAAGGGGCAGTTAGGAGAACTCTATCAAATTATTTTTGTTAGCAAAATCTGATAGTTCGGCATTTCAAGGCATTGTTGCCGCCTGTCCGGGAGTGAAAGATGCATTTATTTCAAAGAAATTTGGATTCAAAGCTGAAAAAGTTTTTCTCGCCACTCTGATTCAAACTCGGGAACTTTATGACATCACGGCGCACTCTTATGACGCTACAGGACGCAGTGACGTGAAACATGGCGTACGCGCAGACGTGATTTCTCGCGGCTAGCAGTGTGGTCTACCAGCCGAAATGAAAGCTACTGCCGCCGCACGTTGAAGGCATCTATCGGGGGTCGCTACTGTCGCTTCGTTTACGTTTGCACCGGCGTCTTGTCTGCGTTATGATCGATCCCGTTCCCGAACCTGACGACGAAGTTCTCGCAAAAACTCCGGCCTGCATTTCAGCGACCTCAGCCGCACAGAGCGTGCGATGTTTTTGAGGGAGCTCGGTTAGGTTAGGTGCCGGCGGGTTGTTTCCCCATTCCGCCATGAGCAGCCGTTGCAAATCATATACTAACCCCAGTGCGGGGAGTCACAAGGGGCCAGGACAAGGTCGGTGAGTCGCGGCCATTGGAGGCTGGCCGGGGCTTAGGGGCGAACGGATTGCGATTCCTTGAACGGCGCGGTTGCACGGTGCAGCAGGCGGCATCAAGGTCTCCCACGGTTGCAAGGGCCAGGTTATTTATTTTATTTTTTGCCAAAAAAACGGATGGATACTCAAGTGCGCTTGCGTTTAAAGTTGGCGGCTTGAAAGTAAAGCCCACGCTTCATCGGCTTCCGCGCGTTTCCGGCGGTACGGGGTCTACTGGATCGGGCTCTCTCGCCCACTTGCATGTACCTTCAGATGTGTACTGTGAATGGATTAAATTAGCCGAGAGCTCGAAAAAAACAGCTGTGTCCAACTGCCGAAGCTATTGAATGACGTCACAATACGTACCTCGCCGCAGAGCTGAATCGGTCTGGCCGGGCCGGCGGTGGCTGGCACACCCTCCGCAAAATAGAGACATGCTTAAAGTCTCCGCCAGTGCGGTCAGAGTGCGCCGAAACTGCCGAACGCGTTGGCGGTCAAGCACAGTTGGAGCATAGAGGGTCTCGGTTTGGCCGATGTGACGTCGCCATGCAGCGCGCGCGCGCATTACTCCGGAGTGTAAACGCACCTTAACAGAGCCTGCGCTTAACAGCTAACCAACGTATTCAGTGGCGGCACCTATGGTAGCCACTGAAACCCCCCGCCCACTCACTGAAAAAAAAAAAACCTGTGCCGAGGCTCAGAATCGAACAAGGGCCTTTGTAGTTTTAGGCGGAGACTCTACCACTCCGCCACGACGGCTCAAGATTTAACTATGAATAAAGGCGCATCTAGTGATTGCACTCTTCCGATGCAGAAGTCTCCGCGCTTTCGCTACGTATATCCTGGCCTAACACAGCTAGGCCATCAATTTTTTTTAACTGCCTTGTACCTTGTCTCCCGTCCCTAATAAATGATTTCCGTTAAGTAGTTTGAAGTTGACTGGCACAGCCAAGAATGTTTCGCCGGGCGAGCATGTGAAGACACAAGTGCTCTTTATACTGCGAACTGCCTTGTACGATCACCGACCATCGTGCCATGATAGTTTTTCATCGACCGTGGCGATCATTTGACCAGCCTTAACAGGCTCCTTCAAAGGTTAACTAGCACTTGAAGCGGCACTTGGAGTTCCTCTGCTGTTCGGCACTTGTAAATAGAGGTGCGTCAAAAACAAAACCTCGGGGCACGCAAAGCTCATAGACGCGAAGCGCCATAACAAATCGAAACTCTCGTGGCTGCCTGTGGCGCCCCCAAGCATTGGTTTTCTTTGCTTCCAACATTCAGGTTGTCTTTTGTCTGTGTTCCTGGTGTGATAAAAGTGCGCTATCGGTTTTAAAACAAAACTTACTTCAATATTGAACCGCGCAACCTTCTTTTGTCAGCCTCAGAGATTTAGCAGCTTCCATGTAAAAAGGAACATTCCTCCAAGGTGGCGTCTCTTGTCCTATGACGTCATCACGCTTGTACTTGCGAGATTGCCCTGTGGCGGCGATACCTGTGTTTTGGTCCTTGCTATTTTCTACCTTACAAGAGCTTTGTTTTCTGTAAGAGTTGCGTTTTTGTGATCAGGAGCTTGTATTCTATCGATACAAGGCAACCTCAATTTCTCCTCAGTGTCCCTTTAATGCGCGTTTATAGCCTGGCGTAACGCATGCGCGCGCACTGCACACCAACGTCACGTCGGCCAAAGCGAGACCCTCTATACTCCAACTGCGCTTGACCGGTGACGCGTTCGGCAGCTTAGGCGCACTCTGACCACATTGGCGGAGACTTAGAGCATGTCTCTATTTCGCGCCGAGTGCGCCAGCTGTGCCAGCCAGACCAGACTGATACGGTTCCGCGGCGAGGTGCGCGTTGTGACATCATTCAATAGCTTCGGTCGTTAAGCGGTGCTGTTCTTTTCGAACTCTCGGCTAATTTAATCCATTCACAGTACACATCTGAAGGTACATGCAAGTGGGCGAGAGAACCCGATCCAGTGGACCCTGTACCTCCGGAAATGCGGAGAAGCCGTTGAAGCGTCGGCCTTACTTTCAAGCTGCCTACTTTAAATGCGAGCGCCCTTGAGTACCCATCCGTTTTTGTGGCAAAAAAATAAATAAATAACCTCGCCCTTGCAACCGTGGGAGACCTGGACGCCGTCTTCTGCACCGTGCAACCGCGCCGTTCAAGGAATCACAATCTGTTGACCCCAAAGCCCCGGCCAGCCTCCGATGGGCGCGACGCACTGACCTTGTCCTGGCCCCTCGCGACTCCCCGCACTGGGGTTATGATATTTAATTTGCAACGGCTGCTCATGGCGGAAGGGGGAACGACCCGCCAGCGCCTAACTAACCGTGCTCCCTCAAAGGCATCGCACGTTCTGTGGGGCAGAGGTCGCTGAAATGCAGGCCGGAGTTTTTGCGAGAACTTTGTCATCGGGCTCGGGAACGGGATCCATCGTAACGCTGGCAAGATGCTGGTGCAAACATAAACGAAGCAATGGTAGCGACCCCCGATAGATGCCTTCAACGTGTGGCGGCGGTAGCTTTCATTTTGGCTGCTGCTAGACCGCACCGCTAGCCGCGAGAAATCACGGAGTCTGCGTTTACGTCATGTTTCTTGTCACTGCGTCCTGTAACGTCATAAGAGTGCGCCGTGATGTCATAAGAGTTCCCGAGTTTGAATCGGAGTGGCGGGAAAAACTTTTTCAACTTCGAATGCAAATTTCTTTGAAATAAATGCATCTTTCGCTCTCGGACAAGCGGCAACAAAGCCATGAAATGCTGAACTATCAGATTTTGCTTACAAAAGAAATTTGATTGAGTTCTCCTCACTGTCCCTTTAATGTACCATGTAAAGTCTAGGTCAAAAGTGTTAAGGCTACAGCATTCAGCTGCAGTGAAATCAATGTTCCTAGAATAATTCATGTAGCGGATCATTCAAAACTGTAGTCAAGCAGGAAGCTTCTGTATCGCAAGAAGAAACCTGCTAGCACTTCAAGGTCACTTGGTCTTTAATATTGCTGTAATGGCTCTGTTATGCGGCTGAAGCGAAAAGCCTTTGGCCTTAAGACTTCACCGACACTGTACATTACTCTTGTTGCAAATGCGAACACTTTGCACACTTTCCAGGCTTCCACTAGCATGGGTCCTGCTGCACCATGGAATCCAGGTGTTCTTGCTGAGGTCAATGGCCAGGTACGATGGCTTCTCATATTTAGAACTAGTTTGTAAGCTTGAAATGCTTTTAGCTCTCGTTCTTGGTAACTGCAGGCAAACAATCTAGAAACTGTGGAAACGTATAGGGCTGAGGATCAGTGCACACCTCTCGGACACGTGGAATTTTCCATCCAAATGGCGTGGAGCGGAAAAAAATTGCCTGCGCAGGAGCCCCAGGCACAATTTGAACCTGTGACAGCTCAGGGCAGCTTTGCTTAATGAACTCTTAGATCACTAAGCCATGACCACAACCTTTCACCTTTCATGTTCTAATTAGCACAGCCTCTTGTGCTAAGATTTAATTGCTGTGTTTTAAATATTCATAATGTTTCATCTGTTCGTTCTGTGTTTCCGAATATTTGGCAGCATTACTGTTGCCAGGGTGCAGTGGAGCCTGAAGTAAAGATAAAAAGGCTCATCTATGTTGTCAAAGGCAGCTTATATGATTGCACATAAACGTGACCTGGTGGCCCATCGTGCTGCTCACTCCGAAGAAGAGAGCGATGTGTCATGTTTTATCATTAGTAGCGTTTGCAAGGAAAACTGCCATTTTCTTAATGTTACATATAGGAGTCCTGAGGAATAGGATTTTAGCAGTTTTAATGTGGCAAATACTTCTCTCCCCAATCTGTTATAGGGCTTTATACAAAGCATATGTGCAGCTGTTTTATTGCAGATCCACCCCGGGAGCGGAAATTGTCAGTGCAGAGCGGTGGCGCTGGCTTCTTTCCCAAGGTCGAGACTTCCTGTTTTGCAAGGACGCCACAAAACTTTTGTGGGGTTCCCCACAAAAGTGACGCTCCTTCCTGGTGATGCTCCTTCCCCGAAGAGCCTTAGGGGAAAGAGCATTCAGGGAAGGAGCATCACCGGCTCAGTATGCCGGCAATCGCTTAAGGCTGGTGGCATGCAGAAGCCTCGGATGAGCTCAGAAAAACTAGCAGCTGTGGGCAGTAAGCCTCTTTTATTTAGGTACATTTCCTGACTGACAAAGGCATTTGTTTATTTAAGTGTGCATGACTTAAATACCTTTATTTTACAGCACCTGCATGTCTTCAATTTTGTCATGATTAATACTCTTTCAGATGCATTTGATGCATACATCAAAGCTGCACAAGCTGCCGAGGATGAGAAAATGCGCAGAGCAGTTGAATTGCTACCTGGCGGACATGCTGAGGGACGTCAAGTAATCATCGCCTGCACCTGCCCCTGTAGTCAATGGCTGTAGTCAGATAAAAATGATAAAATAAAGGCAGCAAGAAAAATTATTTCATTGACTGGAGCCTGGTATTTAGAGCTGGGATGCAGCATTTGCTGCACTGAAGGGTTGCAAGTTCATTCGGGTAGCCTACATATTCAGAGGTATTCACTGTACACCAGAGTACGTGTTGCAAGGCCATTGTATCCCCATGTCGAGGCCCTCGTATCTGTACGAAGGTTACGTGGCCCTCGTATATACGAGGGACCGGAGTGACACGTATCCAATAGCGTATATATGAGGCACGTATCACCCGTATATATGTGTTTCGCCATACGTGGAGAGAACGCGTATGCCATACGAGCACGTATTCATACGACCATATATGTGGACACATATCCAATAATTGCGTATATATGAGACACATTTAACACATATATACGAGATTTTTCAATAGGGCCCTTTCTTCTTTAACTACCTCCTTTATCTCTTCTCTAGCAGCGCGGTTCGGGTGTCCGCCGAGATGTCTGACAATTACCGCGCCTTTCATTTCTTCAAAGTCAAATTTTCAAAACTCTTTTGTTCACAGCTCTAGTGTGAGAAGTTCCTCAGGAAAAAAGAGGACCGCCGTCAGGGTTTAAATGTTTTCCGGTCTCCTGATTTCCTGAACGCCAGAAAAGAAAGCGATGAGAGCACTAAACTAAATCAAACCTTTTGTGTAAACGGAGGTGATGAATTTGTTTCGTAGAATTGCTTTCTGGAATTCTCGTTTCGGAGTCGTCAAAAAAAAACATGATCCATCGGGGACACTCCTTTAGGGTTTTCAAGTTTAGTGGCTCGGCCCTCCTAAAATTGACACTAGGAAACCTGTGAATCACCTGATGGCCCTCTAAGAAGTCCCCAGAAATTTTTTTTTTATGGAGCCCGCACCAGGTAAAGCTACAGTCCGTGAAGTGGTGCTCGCATTTAATGACGATTTATTACTCTATTTCAAGAAAACGACAACCCCCATGATGCTCCTTTTTGGCTGAAATTTCATAGCTTATACACCAACTGCACATAAAGCATCCGGGCATTACCATTCTCAGTAACAATGTATCAACTTTGAATTATCATATGTTTGGTAGAGACAATACAGTCGCTATTCGGATATCCATATCTAGCGTGTTTCGCAACTTGATATCTGTAATGTTTGTGAACGGAAGGTTTCTGCCTTTTTCATTAGCCTCAGTGGCTGCTCAGGCCTTGTGGCGCTCTGCAAATGAGCAATATTTCGAGGGCCCAAACTCGACGTGGCGATCGCATTTTTACGGTAGGAGAGATGAAAAAATTCTTGTGGACGATTATTTTACTCTTTATTAAAAATTACGGAATTAAGTGGTGCGAAGCGGTACAGTAGTTCACGGTTTGCTGTATAAAATACCGCGAGCCCTGTGCAGTGAAGAACTAAACAGTCGACTTTGTGGCCATCGCGTATGGTCTCTGTTGTAGAGTTAATTTGTTCAATAATTATTTTTGATATGCAAAACATGATTCATAAGGGACGTATTACATGGGCATACACAGAGAAAAAAAATTGGCCCATTCATTTACGTTAGTTTTTGGCCAGTGCTTTAAAGCAACGATAATTCGACGGAATCAACACTTATCTTAATTGCATTTGCCTCTTAGCTGCATTCGCCAGCCACTAATAAGTGACCGCACGTGGCATGACGCCAAGAAGCTCCCTCCTGCTCAGTTGCCGAACGATCGCACCTAGCGGTTCCTCCTCTAATAAGAATTCCTCTCAGATCATTGCCTCTAAAGTGGAAGCAACGGGAATGCTTCGTTCACTGCTAATCCTCAATGCAGCACGCTCCAACGTCATCCTTCGTCCAAGTGTTTCATGCGGTGGTCGCATATTTATACAGAAACACTACGCTGTTTTGGGAGCCCACACTATGTCACTCTGGCCCTCACACAGAGAGTAGGTTTGTTCAGCTGCCGCGCCGCGCTGCGCTGGGCGGATCTGCTTCACCGACCTGAGCCTAACTACACACGAAGGTAAGCAAGTGCAGTATAGCATAACAGTGAGACACAAAAGAGTGTGATTTGCAATTTTCAACCGATACGAGAGTCGTTGCACGCAAGCTGTGATTTAAATTCATCCGCACGGAAACCAAAGCAAGCCGTTGGAGATTAGGACGCCGCCGCTTCCAACTGCAATCTAATAAACTGTCCTAACGCAAAATCCGTAACACGAATATAAACTCTGCTAACATGAAATGATCACGTAACTTGACATACGTTTCTTGTTCTTGTTCCAGAAGCAACATGTGCATTGGTCCTTACAAGACAAATGAAGAAAGATGTTTGGAAGTGCGGGAGTGCGCTCTTTGATTTGAAATTTCTGAAGGCAACAAAAGATAGGGCTGCGTAATGACCACCTGGCTTGCGATTTCCTTGGAAACGGATGCGCGCACTCACCTCGGAACAGCGGGAAGCAGTTGAAGATGCCGCGGTTCCAGCTTTTGGTGAATTGGGAGACAACGGACTCCACGTAGAGCACAGGGTAGCAGATGAAGCAGTCACGATCATGTAGCTCACGATGAACGTCTCTGCGCAGGCCACGTGCTCATGATTTTCCAGGACTCTAGATGAGAAGCAGGGAACTAAGTTCCAAGTTGCTTTTCTGTGACAAAAATATGATAGCACGGACAAAGAAAGCAGCAGGACGAACACGAGGAAGCGAAAAGAAGTTAACATACATATGTAGAGAGTAGAAGTTTAGGTACGTAAATAATTGGTTATCTATTACGAAACGGCCTCTGATGTAACCAAACAGCTGTTTCTTGAGTGGCTCACGCAAGCTCCCAATGATGCTAAACTTACACCAACCTCATGCAGTACGTAAGGAAGACTTGCACGGGATTGAATTATTAAGCGAGTGGGGTAAAGGCTACTCAGTGTTTTGCTGTGGGCACTCGAAGCTGTTGAAATTGGTTAGCCGTGCGCTGCTTCACCCACGGCTTGCAGAAATTATCTCGCCACTTTATTTATTTGACCTGATGTGCACCGAAGTAGACATTACAGAACATCGCCTTCACTTCACAGCCCCTTATTTCCGTAGCTCAAAGACGTTTAAAGTTTTGCTTTATGGGGGATTAACGCCCCAAAGCAACTCAGGCTATGAGGGACGCCGTAGTGAAGGGCTCCGGAAATTTCAACTACCTGGGGTTCTTAACGTGCACTGACATCGCACAGTACACGGGCCTTTATAATTTCGCCTCCATTGAAATTCCACTGCCGCGGCCGGTATCGAACCCGCGTCTTCTAGGTCAGCAGCCAAGCGCCATAAACACTGAGCCACCGCGGCGGCCTTAGGAGTTTAAAGTGTTGCTTGATTCCCAAGAAGAAGGCACCAAAGAAAATAAAATTAACGTTGTGCCTATCCCGTATATGAACAAGATATTACATCGCGTAAAGAGAGCAGAGAGCTGGTGAGACATCGACATTGGTCTCACAGGATCGTTCCATGTGAAAGAAGTTCGAGAAAAAAACCCGGCATCTGTGTACTTATATGGTAGTGCTTGAAATAGGCGTCACACCGAATGAAACATAAAAAATATATATATCAGAGTGTGAGTGTTGTCTACAAGATCAACACTCTCTTGCGGACGCACTTACATAGAACCGTCAGGGTACTGGTAAAACCAGAATAAAGGCGCCAAAGTTGGCGGCCGTTTCCCTCATTGGCTGCCTATGATCATGTGACTGTACTGTCGATATATCACACTGGCGCACTCGAGCACACAAGCCTAGAAGCAACCAACACATGGCAAGGTATTTAATCAAACACGTCTCAGAATGCAACTTAAAAAAACACACATCCACGGGAATTGGCAAATGATTTCCGGCTTCGTAATTGTTGGTTATAACAAAGCAGGCAAGGCAATCGATTTGCAGCGAGATATTTAAAGGGTGTTTTGGGCCACAGAGAATCTCAGATTGCAAGCTAAAAGATAATAAACTCTAAAGGAAAACCGAATATTAACGAGATAGCGTTAAAAACCTTTCTCCACAAAAACTGTTTGCCACCTTGGTCACGTGACCTTGAGGCGTAATCTCAACCTTCCCACAGGATAGTGAGCAAACTGCCCACCATGACAGGCGGCAGTTACATTAATGACATAGCACGAGCTGCAGTTCCGCCCTGGTTATGCATGTTGTCGAGCTTGTTCTGACAATAATGATACTCAAGAAAGAAATCTTTGGTGAAACACATTATTTATGTATTTAATTGTTTTTACAGAGATAAACACTGCCCGATGATCGGTAATGCAAAACGCAGTTGTCTCAATGCTGCCTACACAGTATTTAGACTGCTTGGTTTCTCTCAGATGCACAAGGTGCTATGCGCCGCTTATTACGCTCCGCCTCTTGGTGTCTCCGTTTGGCAAGACGTTCTTCTTTTTTGCGCAGGCGTCTCCACCGCTCGTTTAGCCATCCGATGTTCATTCTTTCTCTGCAGAGCGGCAAAGTGCCAGGCGAGTATTTCTGCGTCCGAAAAATTGATCTTCTCCTGACAATACTACGGCATAGCGGCGGCTGGAATCTCCTTTTCGTCACCCATACAAAGCGAGTGTGATACACCGAGTCGTATCACCTCAGCTTTAATACACACAGCCGCACATACGCAGTTTATTCACACTTCCCACACGTGCCCGCGGCGGCGGCTGAGCTCTGACGTCATACGCTGCGCACCAGCTGCCCTTCTCCAGTTTGCCGCGTATGCGCATTCACGCGCGGCGCCGGCGGGCGTAGTCGGGCCGGCGCGGCTCCTCGCGAACTCTGACGTCATCGTGCGCCGCGCACCTGCTGCTCCTCTCTGGTTTCACGCGATGCGCACTATCAGCCTCCAAGGCTCACGGAGAAATGCTCGATTGGGTAGCGTAGTGTAGCTCTCGCTAGAAAAAATAGTTTGTTTACTTACAGTCCAGCACTTTGGCGCGTGGGTGGGCAACATCACACCGCAACATCGTCTCCTGCGAAACGGCAGCGCCTCGTTCCAAGACTCGCCGATCCCGTACCGCAGCACCAGCAGCGGGCACCAGAGGAGGCTCCGCAGGTTCATGGAGATGGCAGCCAGGGCCGCGTACTGCTGCACTTTGCTGGACCACGTCTGTCGCTGTCGGGCCATGGCGTGCGCTCAGCAAGCGGACTTCGTCGGAGCGGTCGTTAATGGTCGTTAATACGAGCCAGAGCTTGACAGGAGTCTTCTGCGGAGTCGTTGTTGTTGTTAGCCTATCAAAAAATGGCACATACGCACACTGGGGGATCGGCCAAGAATCGGGTGGCTATTCACCTGAACGCAGTTATTAAAAAAGAAGAGCACGTGGGAGCGCAACACCGGTGAATTTTTCAGATCGCTTAACGCATTCTTCTTCTTCTTCTCCTTAGTAAGCATGGCACATACACATGCAGGGAAGGAAGGAAGGAAGGCCTCAGACGTTGCTGGCACATACCCACTACGGGGCAGTGGCCAAGACACAGGCGGTTAATTGCTGGATACAAGAAAGTTATGACGGGAAAAGAAGTGGTAATAGTATGTAGTCTGAGAGATTGGAAGACTGAAGGGCAGGGATCCTGTTAGCTTCAAGATGGAAGACGGGACAATGGCTAATGTGCATAATAGTATACAATGCCTGTAATGTTTCAATGTAGTACTGAGTCAGAGCGGGAAAAAGAAATCAGAATGGGAGTAGCTGCGTTTCTTGAAGAAAATTTTGCACAGCAGAGCGCACACTCCTGTCGTTGTTGCTGTTGTTCCTCTCACAAAATGGCACATACCCACAAGGAAGATTGGCCATAACCAGGCGGCGACTATTTAAATTGCAGATTGCATATGGCAAGCGAGTGATGACCTAACAAAAATTGTGTAACTCTGTTTCCGTAGCAGATTAGGTTGCAGGAGGTTAGGGCGGCCTAAGAAACTTAAAATTAGGTAAGGGAATCAGTTAAAAAAATAGATTGAGAGAGAAAGAGAGAGTAGGAATCGAAAAAGTAGTTACCCAAATACAAAAGCTTATGATGGTATGGGCAGTACGAAAGCCTATGAAGGCAGACTTTTTGATTCTAGGAAATAATTTTGAACGGCAGAGCAAACATACCCATTGGTATGGCCAAGCATAGAAGCGCCAAGGGACAGAACAACCGCAGAAGAGAGACGCAAATTGAGATTTTGCATTGGGAGCTCTAACAGTAGCCTCCGGATCGATGAGTAGCGACGACAAAAGAGGAGAAAGTGCTCTATTGTTTCCGGCTCAGCACAATACGGACACAATGGGGAGATGGACAGACGCCATTACAAAGCTACCCCACACCTCCCGTCTTCGACTCCTGGAGTATTACAATTCTTCCTGGATGGCTGGTGAGGTCCCCACGGAATGGAAGCTGGCGAAAATCGTGCCCGTTTTGAAACCCTGTAAGCAGCCAACAAGCTACGCATCATTCCGGCCCATTGCCCTACTGAGCTGCGTAGGTAAGCTCATGGAGCGCATGATCGGGAAGCGCATAACTTGGTTCCTAGAAAGCCGAAATGAGTTCCCCCAAGAAATGAACGGGTTCCGTCAAAACAGGTCTGCGACTGACAATATCATCGCCCTCGTCTCACCAATTGAGGAGTACCTTCATGCTGGGTACATCCCAACAGCCGTTTTCCTAGACATCAAGGCCGCTTTTGACTCCGTCTTTCACCATGCAATTCTCGCAGCCTTTGGCAGTCTTGGCCTTGGAGGAAGGCTATACAAGTGGATTGGGAATTATTTAACAGAACGACAAATTTTTATTACCACTCCAAACGGTCCAACACGCTTTCACGCAGAGGAGAGGGGCGTACCACAGGGAGCGGTGCTCAGCCCTCTCCTGTTCAATATTGTCCTTATTCACATAAGAAGACACCTTCCGCGAGGGGTCCGCATAACAATTTATGCTGATGATATCTGCATCTGGACCGCGTCACGTTCGCGCTATATTACCCAGCAACGTCTTCAGAGAGCACTATTGCACATTTCGATGTACCTGGCTTCCAGAGGTCTTCGTCTCTCGCCAGAAAAGAGTGTTGCAATGGCGTCTACAAGAAAAACGATGACCCGATATCGCTGCCATATGTACGATCGCTGCCATATGTACAATCTCAGCGATTCCTGGGTGTTGTAATCGACTATAATCTGTTATGGTCACCTCAGATAAAAAACTCCGTGCGAGGATTACTGCAGCATCGCAAGTGTTCAGGTTCATGGCGGGAACAAGGTGGGGTAGCAACTGCCGATCAATGCTTCTGCTTGAAAAAGCCTACGTTGAAGGAACCTTGCGCTACTGTCTACCAGTGCTTCAAAGATTATCTACATCAAGCAATAAGACTCTCAATGCCGCACGGAACAACTGCCTGCGAATATGTCTTGGCCTCCCAAAGGGTTCCTCTGCATCAGGAACAGTAGCGGAGGCAGGATGTCTCCCACTAGAGGTAATTGCCGCCCAGGAAACTATGCGTACCCTTCTCCGCCATGTCCTGCAAGGGAAGAAGCACTTCCTACACCGTGTCCACCTAACTCACAGCAACTCTAGCTTTGGCCAGGCAGTGCAGCTCCTGCCCCTTCCTACTATTAATCAGCCTCAGAAACTACTACCTCTGGCCTTTCCTCCATGGACACTCTCTCCTCTAAAGGTGAAGAAGTCTGTTCCAGGTGTGAATGCAAAGAGCCGCATGCCACAGGCAGCACTTCTGCAAGCTACTCTCGCCTACTTAATCGAAGAATATACGCAGCACACCCATATCTTCACCGATGGTTCCACTACTAAAGAAACTTCTTCTTGTGGCCTTTATGTGCCCTCAACAGGCCATGCCCTTTCTTACCGGCTGCAGCGGAGGACCTCCTCTACAACAGCTGAGCTTCACGGCATTAAGGAAGCTGTTTCTTACATCCTGCGCCGAACCGCCGGCCGTTGGGTTATCTTCACCGATTCAAAAGCATCTCTGCAGATCCTGGCCAACCTGCTGAAGAAAACGAATCACCAGCCAGTTTCCCTGGACATTGGGTATATCCATCATTTAGCTATTGCCGCAGGCCACTGCATAACATTTCAGTGGGTACCTGCTCACTGTGGCATTATGGCTAATGAAAAAGCAGATGAAGCGGCCCGTAAGGGCCATCAACATCAGAGATACATTCGAAGTTTTCTCACGAAATCTGATGCGTCCCAAATGGCTAAAAGTTTTGCGTACGAAGAAACGTATCGGCTTTGGAGTTTGCCGACACATCAGTACCAATTTCTTCACTCAATCGACCCACATCTTAGATCAAGACTCTCCCCCAGAATTCCTCGACAACTCGAAACACTTTATCACCGACTTCGTCTGAATGCTGCATATACAAATGGCCTGCGATACCGTTTTGGACAAATGAACAGTCCGCATTGTGACAACTGTGCTTCGATAGAAACTGTGGAAGATATCCTGCTTGAGTGCCCTGCGTATGCTAACGAGCGTGCGTACTATGAACATTGCATGCAGAAGCTCCGCCCAGTGCCCCTAACAATCGACAAAGTTTTAGGCCCCTTAGCCTGCTTCAGGCAACAGAGACTTGCAATGAACTTTCTTTTTACATATTTAAAAGACATTGGACATCTCGATAAGCTCTAAATTCACTTGCAGGTTACCTTCAAGCATTCTTCTTGCAGTGAACTTTGTCAGCCCATTCGTCGGACTATGCACTCCATCATTCCATAGGTTACATCAATACTCGCCACTGCATCCTTAGTACTCATTTCATGGCTGCATTTTATCTTCGTTTTTTTTCCACCTCTTCCACGCTGCTCTCCTTCAGTCTTTATCTCCCAAATTCCCCTCCCTACGTAGAGTAGCATGCCAGCGATATTGAAACGCCGGCTAAATTCTCTGTTTCTTCATTAAAGAGTCTCTCTCTCTCTCTCTCTCGACAGACAAGGCCTGTAGAGGTCGCTTGGCCAAGTTGTCCTCTTCTTCTGCGCGCGCTAAAGATGTTGGTGGCGACAGTGATGTTCGTGTTCGTCTGAAGAAGGTGTGCTCGCTTTCAAGAGTAAATCATACCAGATACGCGTATGCAGGTGCTATTGTTTAGGCAAAGTCCATGCGTACTTTTAGATCTGCATTGCTAGGTTGCCGGTATGAAGTTATTGCACATTACCATCGACCTCAGCGCAGCCGTGAGGCTGAAATGCAAAGCAATTCATGTTTGCCAGAAACGTCGAGGTTGCGCTACCATAATGCACGTTACGAACAAAGTCATGCGCAGCACAATGCGTTCACTAGGTGCCCATCTAACACTCTTGAACCAACTACGCTTCGTGTTCTACGTCTTTCTGGCTCTTCTGGCGCCCAAAGGGCGTGGGTTCGAAACACGTCGTTGGCTATTTTCTTTTTCTATGTTATAATTTCATGAATTCTGGGATTTTTTTCCACTGAGGGAGGAAGAAGGTCGACGCCGTGTTTTGAGCAAAACGAGTTCCCTACGCTGTCGCGTAAACATGAAGCAAGCAGGCTCCGCCCAGGAAGCCGTAGCCGAAGGAGAAAAGCAACGCAGTTAGCATGTGTCACTCATGGTTTATGGAAGGAGGAAATTTGCGAAAAGAACCTGTATCGATAGTACTGCAAGGCTTAGAGTAAAAATCCTATTCATAATCTGCCATGGCAACTCAGGGCATGATGGGAGAGTTACCTGCAGTGTTCCAGATCCAGAAGCTGTGTGTAACCAGTTATAATGTAGAAATTGTATTTATAGCCAGGTGCGATGTTTCAGTAGAATCCTTCATGATAATTATGTCTTTCTACCTGTTATCAACAGCCATCGGGTGGTTGGGGAACTTCTTTCAACGCACTAGTGTTTGCATAGGGTCCTACGGGGCACCCGTTCTGAGCAATATTTTCCAGTCCGAAGCGGACAGACACATTCCGTGTAATTCGGGGGGGGGGGGCAGTTCAAAAATTTTCAAGTTTTTCGATGTCTATCTTGTGTGTTCTCTAAATTCTGAAATAAAACGGAGCACCCGTGACATATTGCAGGCTTTCAAAGAAAGCAGCTCAGGCCTTAATATCACCGTTAAAACGTCCAAAGAAGAGGCACGTAAATTTCTGTATTTTTCGTGAGCCATTCACCACGATGACACTTACTCGACCTACAGCCACCAGTCGGCCCAAGCTCTCCTTGACTACTACTCCGGGTCTACTCCTCTGGGCACTAATAAATAATCGAGAATGTTTTCGCAACGTCCCGTCTTAAAGCAGGCGTCATGAAATCTCGCAATCATTTCATGCAACACAGCGTCTCTGCGCAGGCTAACAGAATCAAGGAGGCTGGATAGCTCACTCATGCCATACTTATGAGTTGTGATACGGTGGTATGATGGGCTAGGACGGAGCGCTGATCTCAAACTCTGCTGAATGAAAGCGTTAAAAGGTCGGCGTCGTGCTTTATGTGTACAGAATGGCGCATGGCCTAAGCAAGGTGGCAATTCACTACGGCGTTCGCATGGTTTTTCCGATCCATGTTAGTTGCAGAGTTCATGCTGACAAGTTCGGGAGCGGCATGAAAGTGCTAGCGACTGGAGTAAAAGGCGCGAGTGCACCGTTAAGCACTCATCTATTTTTTTCCTTTCTTTTGTTCCCTGTTGTGTCGCTTCATTATGCTAACTGCCGCCGTTTTTTGTAAATTGTGTATCGAGTGATACGGGAATCGCTAATCGCCGAAAATAGACAGATACGCTAATCAGAGATTTGTGGGAAGCTTTCTGTTTGTAATAGGGAAAAGAAGAGCCGTGTGTGAGTGACCCGTTAGTTATGGCTTTCAGACAAGATAAAATTTGCATAGGAAAATTCACAAAAATTATTGCGCTTTCGGACAGCATCAAGGAGATGTCCTCTTAACTGCGTGCTTTTGAAATTTTGTTTCTGCTCGGAATGCCTGTATAAAAATGTGACCCAGAATAACTGTTGGTGGGCAGTTTGCGCATTCGTAGTAGGTGTTGTTTTACTTTTTGTGTCGCGGTTCTTAAAGCGCAACATTGCAGGACCGCAATATTATGCAGTGCTCAAATGGCTACTTACGTGCTTTGAATGGCAAAGCTGGTAAGGAGGAGGAGGGGGGGTGTTCGGCTACGGCGGTGGTATACTACTGTAATGCAGTGGCCAGCGACTGGAAGTTTAGCGCCAGGGGTGTTAAGCTGCTGTGATGGCGCAGGTGGCGGAATGACACCTGCGGAGTATGCTGGTACGCAATGGACACGTTGGCCAGCCATGTAAATACAGACGTCCCTTTACGTGCCTATAAACATAGTGCACATTACTGAAAAGACCACGTGCGAACTCTTCAGTGCTGCACTCAGTGTTCCTCATGGTCTCGTGGTTTCGGCTGGGCAGCTGGAAGTGATCTGTTTCCCAGCGGTGAAATTTATTATGTAGTCAGATTACTCAATCCACAAGATTTATTATCCACAGTTTTCAGTGCTTTTCTCTAGGATTCTAGTTTTAAATCAATGAGGCGCGTAAACATTTTAAGGTCTGTAAATGCTCTGGGGTTTGATTTAGTCCACCTGTACGAAGTTCCACAGATATTTTCACATTCCATGTTTTTCTGGGGCAATGCACGCCAAATAGTGTGTGCATTCTGCAAGCCAATTTTGTTCATGATTTACCGAGCCTCATTGTGTCTTCTAATTTTTCTGATCGTTCGTGTTTGTGGGAATAAATGCATGAGGGTTATTTCGTATCCAAGCTGCTCGTTTGTTTTCTGAGTTCTTGTTTTCAGTGTCGAGAAAACGGTTGTACAAGGATTTAAGTAGCAGGCTCTTCCTATACAGATGTGAAATTTCATGCTACCGCATTCCACCCTAAAGATGAGCTCAGCGTCCTCATAAATTAAGCACTTTAAACGAACCCTAGTGCTCTTTCATAGAGAGCTATAAATGTTTGCCGTTTTGATTGTTTCTTTTACAGTGCCGCTAAAAAGGCCTACCACCCATGCACAGCTGGTTCGCTGGAGCTATGAACCAACCTGCAGAGTTCGTACTGAGGGCTGGAAGAAGACGTCCAGAGGCATGCGCATGAAAACTATGGTACACACAGTGGCAGGAAGCAAGTCAAGTTAGTGAGACCGAACCTTCACAGTGGCTCAGATATCAAAACGGCCCCTCACTTGAGTTGCCGCAATACATGTGTAGTTGGTTCAAATACGTTTCATAAAAATTCACTTCAGGCATATATCAATTATTCCTGAAACCTGAGAACCAAGCATGTCTGTTCCCTAGCTGTTGTTGCTTTAGCAGCAAAGAATTGTGTTCATTTCATACAAAACTAGGATCTAGAGGCTTGGAAGACGGACATCATTTTTATCTGTTCCCTTTTTGGGCTCTTTTCTGATAGCAATGTTCGTTTACCAAGCAAGCGCTATAAGGGGCAATGATTTGCTTTGGGGATAGAGTGCTCAATGAAGCTGCAAATATTTGAAAAACTTATCGAGCACTGCAATGGCAGGCAGGTGACACAACTCGCTTTCATGCCATTTAAAAGACGCCGCTTTGTTTTTTGTAGTGATAATTGTCTTTGCAGTGTTAGTGCGCACTACGACGGAACACAATTCCTGGCATTCAAAGACTAGATTATTGGCATTTCACAAGGGACGAGTCTTATCAGAATTTCTCAAGAAAGTGAAGTGTTCAGCATTCTCACTTGAAAGTGCCTGTTGGCAAAGGTAATTCTCAAGCTATAAAGTTAGGGACACATTCCTCCTGTGAGTTTTGTCCGCACAGCTTACATTGAAACGCCAGCAGAGTGAGTGGATATTCTGAAACATTTTCTACAACTTCATGTTCGCCACATATTGTATCTGGTGGACTCGCTTTCATAACTTCAAAATTATGCTGTCAGAAAAGCTTCATGGAACTATATGAAAGCCCATCACTGTATCACCACCACAATATCACATTTCAATAAGATATTCCGTCATTTCATCCAAATTATTTGATGTTGGTTCTTTTTAGCTAGCAAAACATTCGCGTGAACAAAGATATTCTGGAACGACTCTGTAGATCACTCTCTTCAGGTTTCTCTTTGTTTATAAGGTCACCAGTATTGTATGAAAGCTGCTGGTGGAGTTTTTGAAGCGATTTCGAAACGGTGGATTAATGAAGGCAACAATGTTTTGCTATAATTATTGTGATTGTTGAGATGTGGTGATTGGAGTGGTTGAGATGAGTGTCATAAGACGTGAGTGCCATTCTTCATCAATACAAGCAAATTGGTACTTGGTGTGAGCAATATACTTTTTTATTAAATTACTCTGGTGTTAGAACAGATTGACATCTTTGATACATTAATGTGATTCTTGCTGCAGACAAAGAGAAGGTCACTTGACGTGTTTTGACATAGCTGTTTGAAGTGAAAACTACTGTTTCGTTCTATGCTTTAAAGTAAGAATATTAAATTCATAGCGTCTATGTGAGTGCGCTACGCATAAAAAATAGTGAAATTCCTTTCAGTACAAGCTCATTATAACAATCTTGTGCTGGTGGTGAGAATATTGTTCAGTAAAAATAAAACCAATATTGATGTGTAATTCAGTTCGGAGTAAAGGCGCAAGGCATCAAGCCTGGCTCCAGTAGTGTTTCAAAGACTATGAGGATGCATAACAGCAAATTGTTATGTTTTATCGACACTGCCTGTGTGTGTGATTGGGAGTTTTTCATTGGTTGTAAGCTCCAATGTGGAGCACAAAAAATGCATAATTGTGCCTTTTGCTACATGGCTTTCATATTTTATGTGTGTTTTTCATTTATTGTACCATTTTATGATTCTGGACAACTTGAACATTTATTTATTGATACTGTTGGCTGTGGGGCCGTTAAAGGGTGGATGCTTTTTGTGGTTACAGCATGCACCCACACATCATACACGAACACTAGTGGGGCAAGAAGATAATACACGCAAGGATGTTAAATTGTAGTATGAACAAGTATTCCAATACAGGCAAATAAACTTGAATATCGTTGAATTGGTGGCTAAGTTTCAACATTTTCCTCAAGGTAATTAAATATTGCCTTTTGAGACTGGGCAGCAGAATCTAACTGAATAATCTACTGGGGCAATGACTTCTATTTTAGTATCGTGCCTGGAAATAAAAGAATCTTTAAATATGTCTGTTCTCGAAGTTAGGGGCATGTGTTGGTTGAGGTGGCTCTGTCTGACTGAGCGTGATGACCTTTTCTGAATGTAACCTTCAACACTAAAATTGAGGAAATTCGTATCAATCGAATGAAGAAAGTGTAACTTGGCCATCATTCTCCGCCGAGATAGTTTTGGTAAGTTCAGCGTAGCTAGCATAGCTCTCACGGAATCCGCTGTTTTGTATTTGGAAAGGATAAACCTTGTTGCTCTCCTCTGGATCCTTTCAATTTCATGTTTTTTTTTATGGGGGTCCCATATAAGGCTTGTGTATTCTGGCCGTACAGAGGTTAGGTCAATTTCACATTGTCAATTACACATTGCCACACTTGCTCGCGTTGCCTACTAATTCTTTGGAGGCGTAAACTAATAAGGTACAATAGTGCAAAATCAATGATCTCTAGTAGAAGAATGTCATATGAAGACGCATTATCATGCACACTACGTCCCTATGGCTTGCACAAAGAAACATCAAATCAAATGTATTGTTTACTGTAAAAACTTTTGAAACCCATATCATTTAACCCGTTGCTGAGCCTGAGTGACTTAAAATTCAGTGCATAGCTGGTAAAGAACGGCACGCGCGGCTCGGTATGAATACTAAAATGACTTTGTATCAAATATAGTGCATTTTGTAGAGCAGACACATATAATAGAGAACTTATTCGGGTTTATTAGTAGACGCATCATAAAGTATGTTTAAGAACTGAAAAATGAGGTATTAAAAGAGCAACAATGACATCGGTCATCTAATCAGCGCTTATTGCACACATAGAACACTGTCACACACAGGGCACTGGAAACGTTAAGAATGCGTGGGATTAACTAAAAATGTCTGTTGTGCAAAAATGTATCGGCTGTAGTCAGTTTCCGGAAAACCCAAGAAAGAATGATGCATGTGTATGCTTACTTGTGAAGCTGATGGGCGTTTACATTAAGAACACACCATGACAGCACTTGTATGTTTCAGAACCTGTAGTAGAGCTGAAAATATTTCCTTGCAATAAATTACCACGTATCAAAGAAAACATGCACAAATTATTTCTTTGGAATGGTGCGCAAAGAATGTATTGAGAATCAGTTTTCTATAGAAGATATACACGCACAATCACTATTGTGGCTCGGCTAGAGCCAGTGATCAGGCCTGTACACTTTCCTTTTCTTTCTTCCTGGCAACAACGGACGGACGGACGGACGGACGGACGGACGGACGAACGGACAGACAGACAGACGGACAGACGGACAGACGGACAGACGGACAGACGGACGGACGGACAGACGGACGGACAGACGGACAGACGGACGGACAGACGGACAGACGGACGGACGGACAGACGGACGGACGGACAGACGGACGGACAGATGGACAGACGGACTGACGGACGGACGGACACTTCATAAAGGTCGGTACATGCCTCATGTTTGGGTCTGACAGGGCGATGCGAGATATATTTGTAAAATCAATCATTCATTTTCTTAATACTAATCCTTTACAGTGCAATGTTTGCATCATTTTTACTTCAGGATTTAACTCATCCCGAGCAGCACAGGTAATTAGCCCATATTGTAACAGGATGTTTCCATCCTGGTCCTTTGTAGGGACGGCCTTTGCCAATACGGTTCCAATGTTGGGCCAATTACCTGTGCTGATTGGGATAATCAACAACCAAACTCGGAGCAAACCGGATGAAAGGTGCATCAAAGGCACTTGAGATCTAGCTTCAAAAACTGGTCTCACCTTCTGGAGCTTATTATTGACATCGGCACCGATTATTTGACAATTTCAGTATATTTGCCCGTTATATTTCAATGGCCGCTGCTTGATTAATGACCAGGTTGATTTTGATTACGACGTGTGCGTGTCTACAGTGTTAACTTCTATGTGAGTAGATGATAGGGCATAAAGCATTTGACCAATTCAGCAGTGACTTACTAGTGGACCTTGCCGCAAGACGCTGCCATAGGAATGATGAGGAGCCCAGCTCGGTGCTTATCATCCCTGCTATACTGCGAACAAAACTATCCTACGAGGTTGACGCTCGGAGTGCACAAAGTTTCAGTGTCAAGTGAGTGGCTGCAGCTACCTCGCAGAGGGCCGCTTCCGTAACGAGCCCAACCTAACTTTAAGCACGGCGTCGCTCATTCCTGCATCATTGCTGTACTGCGCAACAGGTTGTTCGTGGGCCCAAGTGGCCGGTCTTAGAACATGCGCTTGCGCGAGCACCAGAGGTCTAGAAAATTGACTACAGGTCAAAATTAGTTCAGAACTGCCGAGAGTGTAAAGTGAACTGGAGCTGCTAAGACTGCAAGACGCGCGCTGTCTATAAGCTCCGTGCTCAGTTACCTCGCAAAGTTGCGCGAGCATTACGTCAGTAGGCCTTCTAGTGTGCTGCATGAGAAGAAATTCACGTAATTGTGCCGGTATATCAGCTAAGAGTAGTGTTAATGCTATCTTTCTAGATTTTCTAATATTCTGACCCCTTCAAAGAGATGTGAGAAGTTTTCATTTGTTCGGCGCATTATTTCTTAATATTGAATTCCCAGTGAGCGCTCATGTGTTGTTTACCTTTTCCTGGCGTGTTTCATGTTATTGACGTGCCAATCATGTCAGTTGACGCAGCTTGAGAATATAACTCAATTTGGAAGGAGTTTCATATCTTACCACCCTCAAACAAAGATAGCAGATGCCAGGAAAGAAGAGAGCGTGCCGCAAGAACTGAAGAGAATCGACAATCATTACCGCCATCGCTTTCTTCCCGATCCGAGAGATTCGCAATGCGCGAGAGCCACCGGCGCCGATAGTTAGAGCACGAAGAGAATTGATGAAGCGATGTGTCGTTCTGGTGTCCCGCAGTAAGCTGCAAGCTGCAGTACTGGGCCTCTTCGTTTGCTTTCTTTCCGTAGCTGCGTGACTGCTATGCTAACGAGTATCTATTAGGCTTGCTAGAGTCGTCTGTTACTTGGACCTCCGTACAGCGTGTTTTGGCATCACTGGATATACTGTGTAGGCTGGCTAATCATCAAACAGGCGGCCAATGAATGAAATGTGGGCATAAAACAAATTACGCCTCTTAATCAACGAAGGCACCAATGCAGCCAGCGAGCGACAACTGAGAGACCACTCCAGTCATGTCCTTGTTGCAAAAAATCACATCACTGTCGTAGTAAAATGGTAATAAATCCGGCGCATTAAAAAATATCATAAAGTATCGAAGCATCACAAAAATTAAACATATGGTAATTTTTTGTGTCTCGCAGTCATTTCATTAAGAAAAGAACAAAATGAGAATAATGGTAATCAGAACTAATCACTGGCTATAATAAAAGTACAGTGGGCACGACAGATACGCCTTAGGTAAAGGTAGACAAACAACCCACAATGATGGGTAATTTAAGAAGTGAGAACAAAACGAATCGGGCATCACTATGTTTATGCACAGGAGGAACGAGCAAACAGAACTCTCTGACACATTCGTGGCCATTGGGCTACTCGAGCAGAATAGCCACCTGAGATCGCTGGGATCAGCATTCATGCTGGGGTTGTGGATACCGTCGGAGATGTCAGTAGATACGCTGTCACTTGAGTCTTGCACCGACAGAGTTCCCGAGACGACACCTTCTCGCGCGAATTATTCGTGATAGTCAATGGCGGGGAGTCTCTTGTGAGCCTTGGGAAGGCGCGCGGCGAGCCCGTCTTCTGAAGAGATGGTCCAGGGTACTCCGACGCCGTTTTTTCGCACGTGAGCCGGCCTGAGATGGGGCGAGTGGCTGGAAGGTTTGCGTGATCTTAGCGCGTGGATCGCCCAAATGCAGAGGAAGCAGAGAACTATCAGCAAAAAAAACAGTGGCAAAGCGTCCAAGAACGCTTCAGCCACTGTTTTCTGTTTCGGATCTTGAACTTTGACAACATGAACTACTTTCACGATCGAAGATTTGGTGGAGCTGCTTTGGCTTTCTTCCACTTCCGAGGTGGAGGCGTACTTTGACTCTTCCCTTTGATAGTGATGCCCTGGCTCCATGCGGTGCATTTCTGGCAGGAGGGGGCCGACAACCGCTGTTGTCGCTGGAGCCAGATTTCCGCCGCCGAAATGCTGCGGAGAACCACGGAAAGGGCTACGCAGTGTTTGCGTGCCATAATTTTGAGGAAGATTGGAACCGACGACTGCCGCCGTCGCTGCACCAAAGTTCCCCTGCGGAGGGCGGAGGAATGGGCCACGCGGTGACTGCGCGCCCTCCTTTTGGGGCCGGTGGGACGTGCCTGTAGTCACCGGCGGCGCAGCGAAACTTCGTGGTGGAGACCCGCGGAAAGGGCTACGCGGTGAAGGCGCGCTGTTCTTTAGGGGCTGAGGAGAGGTGCCCATAGTTGTCTTCATCGCAGCCAAACTTCTTGGCGGAGAGCCGCAGAAAGGGCTACGCGGTGAAGGCGCGCTGTTCTTTAGGGGCTGAGGAGAGGTGCCTATAGTTGTCATTGCCGCAGCCAAACTTCTTGGTGGAGAGCCGCGGAAAGGGCTGCGCGGCGACTGCGCCCCACTTTTTTGAGGCTGTTGGGAGGTGGCCATGGACGGTGACGTTGCACCTGAATTTCCGCTGCGGAGAGGACGTTGCGGTGATTGTGCACCAGCGGCTTGGGGTCGACGAGAACCAACCACAACCATCGGTGCGGCTGCGGGATTTTCACCAGGAGAGCGTTGTGGAGATGTCCCGCCACCTTGTTTAGGACTAGCGAAGGCTACAATGGCGGAGGTGGGTGGTGGCGGCAGGAGGATGATTTCTCTCAGGTTCATGGTCTTCCCCTCAGTGGATCTCCTGGGTTGTATTAAAGCCGCCGCCTCGCTGAAACCTGTCGTTAGTGCTTTTGAGCGCAGTGTTAGTTCTACCGGTTCAGCAGGACACCCGCCGCCAGCGGACCTTGCGTCATTCTCCAGTATGCGCACGGGCAGGGAGATGGGTACGCGGAGGAGCCTGCGCTCACTGGTTGTCTGGAACGGTGGCAAGGCGCGCCGCGAAGGCGCTTCGTGCACGTCACTGTTCCGGGTAGAAACAAGCCGCTGCTGCCTGTCTGTTGTTGCACGGACATCGTCGGCATTGGGGGAACGCGGCTTCAGCTGCTTACACGGCGTCGAGGAAACTGCTGGAATTGAAGAGCTCCGCCTGCCGCTGTGCTTCCCAAACTTAGATGCCTCCAAGCGACCTGACGTGATCTTGACTTGGAGCGTTGGCCTGCTTTGGCTAGCCATCTTAGTGGCCTTGTTCGCTTCTTCCTTTTCCGATAGAGCTCGTGATATGCCATTACCAAAGACAGAGGAAGCTCTTTAACGAAGATGAGGCAGATACTTTCAGTACAGCATGTGATCTTTTGTCCAGTTTTTTTCTTTGCTCTTCGATTATTCTAATCTATCACCCAAAGCACAACCATTAGCTTGCCACCAGATTGTCCTCTTCTTTTGGCCCTCCTCACTAAACTCTGGCCTATCCCCTATCGTGAGTATGTGCTATGTCACTAAGGCAGCAACGGCAACGGCTGTCTGGAACAGTGACGAGGTGCTCCGCGACCATGATGGCGATCAGGTGTGATTGAAACACAACTCATAATTTTGCGCAAAGATGGAGATTCTTCAGAAACCGCGATGAAGGTAATCACATTTTAGTTGTCAACCACGTATTTTTTTACACCTAATGGAAGTAGCAGAACTATCAGCACACTGCAATAAATGACGTGAATAACAAAATTTCGTTATAATTTACTGTGGTCGTGCTGAGTTGAAAAGCAGTGAGAACTGCTAAGTGCGCCTTGTGGGTATGTCTGCTTGATCAGGTTCGGAGCAGCACGCCGAGAGCAGAAAAATACTTGATGAACCGAAATAAACAGACACAGAGAGCTGACAGAGAGACAGAGGAATAGATATATAGATAAATAGACAGACAGACAGACAGGCAGGCAGGCAGGCAGGCAGTTAGGCAGACGGACAGACAGACAGACAGACAGACAGACAGACAGACAGACAGACAGACAGACAGACAGACAGGCAGGCAGGCAGGCAGGCAGGCACCACACATTGTCGGAATTTTCCGCAGCCCTCAACTATATACATACATACATACATACATACATACATACATACATACATACATACATACATACATACATACATACATACATACATACATACATACATACATGCATACATGCATACATACATACATACATACATACATACATACATACATACATACATACATACATACATACATACATACATACATATTCAGGGAGACAGACAG
This sequence comes from Amblyomma americanum, assembly GCA_030143305.2. NCBI lineage: Eukaryota > Metazoa > Arthropoda > Arachnida > Ixodida > Ixodidae > Amblyomma > Amblyomma americanum. Next base: position 45,013 of record JARKHS020001149.1, on the reverse strand, counting down.
ACAGAGAGAAAAATGAATACACAAAAATTATGTTTGGACCCCCGAAAAGGTGGAAAAACAAGATGACCCGGCGTGTGCCACTATGAGTAACGAACTTATATACATAGCCAGGTAGGAAGAAAGCTATTGGCATCCCCTTCTTTCATGGGTGGTGGCGAGAGCACACCTTACCCAGGAAAATAAGTGGCTGCTTTATCTGCATTGTATTTTAACGCGACAGCGTGAAGGAGCTCCAGACGCATAAAATACGGAGTCGTTGTCGGCGTCGTTCACTGTAGGCGAAACATCCGCGAAGAACTGCAGAGAATCAACATACGGGCCTGTGGGCCACCTAGGTCATGTAACCTTGTGGCGTCATCACAACCGGCTCACCGGATTGTGAGCAAACTGCACACCGTGACAGGTGGCATGTAAATAAATGACTGGGCGCGAGAGGTTGCCCGCGTAGAGCCACCTTTGTCGCTCACGCCCCCCCCCCCCCCCCCCTAGGGCTGCAGCTGCCATCGCAGGGCAGTGGCGCATCGCTTAACCTCTGTACGACTGCGCGAGGAGCAGTATTACGACTACCAGACACCTATGTGCGTTAAGTAAATAGTGACCAATTCTGCGTATATGGGCATTAACCAATCAACCGTATCGCGTCATAAGCTTAAGGCCTAAGTGACCTAAGTGTCATCTTCCTTTTTTCTGTGTTTTAACTTCAGAAAGTTTATCACGGAGGCTCATCATGTCCTCTTCGTTATCTGGATCTACAGGTGCAGTTTTAGCTCCGTGTTCATACTAACATCTCCACTGTCTGGTTATAAGACAACCTGATTTACCCTTGTGTAGAAGAGTAGCCCTCTTTAATTAAAATAGAGCTTTATTTGGGGTTTTGCTGTTTGGAACTCTGCACTGATTTATTTGTTCTCGTTTTCCTTCTCCACTGCGCCATCTAGGTTACGCGGACTGTCTTTGTTTTCCTCAAAACATCCTTATTATACCAATATTATTTTTATGCATTATTTTTTGTTTGCTTGTTCATCTTCGCTTCAAGCGTTTTCGTTATTTGTGTTCTGTATTTTGTAATATTATTTCAACATTCTAACAACTTGCCTTTTGTTTTGTATTTGTTTTTTTGACCCTCCCCTTTGTGATGTAGTACTTTACCTGAGGTCAAAATAAGTAAGTCATTTTGCCTCTTGTTGCCTGCGCAGCCTGTCCTAGGGCTCCTATTCCTCCATGGCGTGTCCGAGTTTTTATTGTAATACTACCTGAAGACTGACTGCCGATCTACTCGCATCAGTTGTTCATAGTCTGTCCTTGAACATTAATTTGCTCTGTGCTGCCTCTTGCTGAAAGCAAGACCAACGCATATTCTCCTATACAGCTTCGATTGTTGTCTTTCCATCGGCCCCTAGAGCTAAAATGCCTCTCGTTATTTGGTTACTCTGTAGCCCCTGCACCACATCTCATTTGAGCGACAGTACTGCGTTCGCATAATTTATGCCCAGAACGATTATACCTTTGTCCTCGTATTACTTCATATCTATAGTATCTCAATTGCATTTTTATGCTTCATTCAGACCAAGTACCTCTTTTCCTGCATCGTGAAATGTTCTTCATGGAGTTTGATATACTCTTTCCCAATCAATCCACAACCCCATATCGTTGTACTTCTCTTCGTGTGCTATTTCACGTCCCTGTATTGATAACGTTTTACTACGGTTGATATTTAACACAATAGGGCCCAATTTTACAGCACTTAATTCGAATCCAAGGTTTGCTGCTCCATTCCAGACATCTCAGCTGATCTTAGCCTTGGCTATCTGCAAAGACTAGCATATCATCCGCGTACACTAAAGCCGGAGGACATTGTGTTATTGTTAGTCCTTGTCGACGGTTAACCTGAGCCCAGCCCAACTCTCTTCCAGCGTGCGCTCCATCCTTGCTATATAAATCATGAACAGTGGCGAGTAGGAGCACAGCACTCGTAAACCTGTCTATATGTTGAAAATTGAAAACTGATTTGTTGAGGGAAGGAAAATGGCGCCATAACTGTCTCACATCTCGGTGTGCACCAGAACCACGCCGTAAGGCAAGACAGGAAGGTGGGAGTGAAAGAAGAAAGAGAGAAAGTGGTACCGTAGTGGAAGGCTCCGGAATAATTTCGGCCACCTGGGGATCTTAAACGTGCACTGGAATCACACAGCACACGGGCGCCTTAGCGTTTCGCCTCCGAGAACCCTGATTTATATATTCGCCTGCTCCGTACTGTTTAGCCTGTGTAAGTTTATTTGAACGCGATTACCCTTTAATTCTGCTCTTATTAGCTCTAATACGTCGGCGTCTACTACTGCTCCTGTTAGAAAGTCCCGCAGACTTCCAGGCTGGCATTGCCAAATGCACCTAATATATCTGGTTTGGGTCACAGCGGCCTGTTTTGCGTTACAGCTATTTCAGAATAATGGGATACTCAAAAGAGATTTATCCGTCGGCAAGGACTAACAATAACCCAATGTTGTGTGCGCGGATGTTGTTTTATTGTTGTGGCATGCCTAGAACGGTAAAGGACGCCGCTTCAGATATCTGTTCAGAGAACGAATATTTATTACCAAAGCACTTCTTCCCAGAGTCAAGCGCGCTCACCGAGTTTGTATGAAGCTTCAACATGAAGATGACTTTGTCGAAACCTAGCATTCCAACAGGTCATTCAGAAATAAATATTGCCGCGACTGGGTTTCGAACCCGCAACTGCGCGAACAGAGCAGCTTTGCAGGCCATGTCACAAGGGCACTATGCTGACGCCGCGACCGGTCACGCCTCGTCTTGTTGTTGTTGCCTTGCGGACACGAAACAAACGCACGAGGGGGTTTGGCCAGGGTTCAATGAGGACAGCCCAAAGGGGGAACTGGTGGAAAGGTAATGGCTGTGCCTTGGGTTATATATCAGAATTATTAAAGAGGAAAAAAAACAAACCAACGGGGAGAGTATAGGGGAAAGGAATACTTGAAAATTAGCAAGGGAATCTGTCTGCAGCTGTTATGTAATTGTAGACGTAATCGCAAACTTGATGCAATGCAAAAAACCTCTGGTGTCCGCACCGAAGGAGAGGAGAAGCGCGACCGACAAAGTGAGTCCTTAATTTGTAATGAGAATTTCTAGGTCTGTTCTCCTCTGATCTGAAAACCTCCGGCAAGAAAGTAGGAAATGCTGCAACGTTTCAACTTCTCCAAAAGCCGCACAAAGGTTTGTGGGACTGATCCCGCATCTACATAACTGAAGATTTAGGAGAAGATCCTTTACGGCATGAGAGTCATCGCTACATCACACTGCCGGGATTTACATGAGCGAGCCTTGCATGGGTACATGAGATGTTGGTAGTCTGCGGTAGAGAGCAACACAGTGTCACACTGTGCATTGCACATCGTCATCTTCCCAGTCTGTTCCCAGTGGAAGTGTTATCCAACCTCTGCCTTATAAGCATTGCCTTTACTATTCGCTTTTACCTCGAGCCACTTTATTTCAGTATAACAGGAAACAGGTATTTTTGGTTTCTGGGCTAATTATAGTTGAATTAAGATTTTATCCTTCTTCTTCTTCTTCTTCTTCTTCTTTTTCTTCTCTTTTGTAAGCATAGATTTAATCCTGTGCTGATGACTTCGTCCTCTTCTGTTCCGATAAAAAAAGTGTTCTTGCTGCTTTTATATAACTGCAAAATTCTGCAAGGTTAGAGCGTCGCTCCTAACTTTGATATATGAAACAGGCATTATTTAGGTCACTGGGGTAAAACCGAATTCATACTAGTGAGGTAAGTTGGAGAGTATCCCTAAACTCTGTACGCAAAAGTAGGCTCGACTGGGATTCATATCTCATAATGTTGAAGCAACGAGCGGAAGCATGAATGTGTCACAAGTTCTACATTTTTGATTAGGCAGAAGCTTGCAACATGTTGGTCCAATATTTAATGGTCATTTGGCTGCGCTTGGGTAGATGCGAATGAGTAATTATTTCCTTATTACAAGCTTACAACATGCTTTTTGTTTCTAGGGTTATATAATTATTGCAACGGCGGCTTTTTACAATAAAGAACTGCCAGCGCTGAACATAATTTTTGAGAGCATAATGTCAAGCTATCAAAGGGAGCCTAAGAGGGGAGAAAATTCTTTTCGATGTGTGTTTCAACGCTTTTTTCGACTTCTAAAGAGGTGGAGCTGCCGTTTTGGGCTTCACTGTCTACGAGCACTTTTCATACTTTTTCTTTTCGAGAGCAGCAAACAGCCTCTTCCTGCTAGCTATACTTTACAGGCAAACAAGACATCATCCGCCTTTTTCCGTTTGCACCGATCGGACATGTTGGCAAGGGAGGTTCGGCGGGAATTCTTGTTGAATTTTCTCACTATTCCACAGTACCTCTTTAGAAGGCAGATGACAGAGGTCATTTTGTAGTATATGCAAACCCATCACAAATGAAAAAACTCTATGCTACAGAGCTAACGCGGATTTGTGTCGTCAGGCCAAATGCGAATTAGGTGCGCTAGCAGTTCCTAATTAGCAATGAGGCGTCCTAGTAGCGTGCTACAAATCAACAGGCACAGAAATCAAGGACCATATATATATATATATATATATATATATATATAGTGAATAAACAGAGACCAACGTTTAAAACAATGTAATTTGATGTTTCGGCTGTGGAACGGCCTTCATCAGAATAACAGAATAGGAGCAGAGGACACAGAATATGACGGAGGGTGCAAAAAAAAGTACAAGCATATAATGCACAGAAGTACAAAGACGTATCACACACATGACTAGAACGCGAATGTGGGTCACAATGACTGAACAGGAGGGCTACGTCGCGAGATTTAGTGCGTTGACACTCTTAGCTACAGAATGCGATGACATATGATTAAACGTGTCATGCTTACAGTGCAAAGATGAGAAACCAGAATTACTGGACAGCAATATCTTAAGAAGCCCGAAGTTGCACACTCTAAAAACACTAAAAAATACCGTCACTAAAAAACACTGGTCACGATAAAGCAGCATAAACGGTAACAGTATTTCCTTTTATTACATCTTGACAAAATAACTCATGACGCTATCTGCCTCTTTTGTCCAAGCACAAGAAAAGAATAAATATGAAGCATACCCGTGCGGTGAAGTAAAAAGATGAACGTAGCGAAATTTTAGCTATATGATGGAGCAGCAAGTTAAACATAAAGGCGCGATTAAGCGCAAACTCGGGGGGCGATATACATGAAGAAAGAGCACGAACAGAATAGCACTTAACATCGGTGGATATCAGGGTGTTTGATTTGGTAGGGTGCTGAATTTCCCCGTGCTTTCGCTCAAACCAGAAGATACTGTATTAAACTTATAGATCAGGAAAGACTCTCTAATTTCTCGGTCGTGATTAGATTTAAATGCAGATTCAAGGATATTAGCTGTAATGTGTTCAAATGAATGACCTGGGAGCTGAACATGTTTGGGAGGGATTTAACATGGGCTCTGTGGTTATTGAAGGGTAATCTAAAGGGGGTTTCTGTATCACAGGTGAAGTCACCCTGAATTTTTAAATGAAAGTTAGAACCCGTACTGCTAACGCTCTGAGACGTAGACATATGCGGACAAACTTTACAGCGGCTCTTGTTGCCAGGGTGGTAGCGTGTGGGTTGCGGAGGACTAGTTTTTGATGAAGTTAGTATGCCCCGTAGATTTCTCGATCTTCTATAAACAGCCCTTGGTGGCTCTAGGAATATATCCTTCAGGCGAAGACTTTGCATGCGAATATTATAGTGTTTTTTTAAGATTGCCGAAACTTTTGGTGCGGATGCAGAATGAGAGAGGACAAGGTTGGTATTCGAGTGGAAAGTATCTGGTTTTTCTTTAGCGAGTAGAATCCTTCGGGATAGTGTATCTGCGCGCTCTATGGCGTCATCGATCAGCTAAGGAGGGTAATTTTGTTTAATGAGCACGCTACGAAGATTTGCGCAGTAGCTTTTAAAGTCAGATTGTTTCGAGCAGATACGTTTGAACCGAAGTGTTTGACTGTCGGGGATGCTGGTTTTAACATGTTTAACATGGCTACTATCAAAGTGTGTGCGTGCGTGCGTGCGTGTGCGTGTGTGTGTGTGTGCGCGTGTGCGTGTGTGTGTGTGCGTGTGTATGTGTGTGCGTGTGCGTGTGCGTGTGTGCGTGTGCGTGTGCGTGTGTGTGTGTGTGTGTGCGTGCGCGTGCGCGTGCGCGTGCGTGTGTGTGTGTGTGTGCGCGCGCGTGTGCGTGTGCGTGCGTGCGTGCGTGTGTGTGTGTGTGTGTGTGTGTGTGTGTGTGTGTGTGTGTGTTGGGCTGCTTTCCTTATCGATCGAGGCAATATGATTTCAGTCAAAACGAATAAGTATGCCTGGACGCTCTCCCTGAGCAAGCAACTTTGAGCTGAAGTCGATGACCCATAACAAATTTTGAGTGTTGTGGAGTGTCAATCGACGCCTTCGTTTACACGAACATCGTCAAGCCACTCCGACAGCACGTCTACTGGAGTGATGCCAGCTGAGTTTCTTGTATGCTTCCCAGGTTTATATACACAAGGCATTTTACTGGTACTTTGGTGCAGATTGCTGGTCACTGGCCAAAGTCAAAAGATGAAAAGACGTTTCGGGAGCACTACGGCTCCCTTGTTCACTATCTAAGTCAAAAGATGAAAAGACCTTTCGGGAGCACTACGGCTCCCTTGTTCACTATCCCAAAGTCAAAAGATGAAAAGACGTTTCGGGAGCACTACGGCTCCCTAGTTCACTATCCAAAGTCAAAAGATGAAAAGACGTTTCGGGAGCACTACGGCTCCCTTGTTCACTATCCAAAGTCAAAAGATGAAAAGACGTTTCGGGAGCACTACGGCTCCCTTGTTCACTATCCAAAGTCAAAAGATGAAAAGACGTTTCGGGAGCACTACGGCTCTCTTGTTCACTATCCAAAGTCAAAAGATGAAAAGACGTTTCGGGAGCACTACGGCTCCCTTGTTCACTATCCAAAGTCAAAAGATGAAAAGACGTTTCGGGAGCACTACGGCTCCCTTGTTCACTATCTCCAAAGTCAAAAGATGAAAAGACGTTTCGGGAGCACTACGGCTCCCTGTTCACTATCTCCAAAGTCAAAAGATGAAAAGACGTTTCGGGAGCACTACGGCTAAGCGAGCCGTAGTGCTCCCGAAACGTCTTTTCATCTTTTCACTTTGGATAGTGAACAAGGGAGCCGTAGTGCTCCCGAAACGTCTTTTCATCTTTTGACTTTGACCAGCAATCTGCATCAACATTATTCCTGACCAGACGGTATGCCGTCAAACCTTCGACTACTGGTACTTTGTTAATACTAGATACCGCGAAGTGTATTTCAGTATTAGGGATCTGCCCCGCCCAGCGGCTCAACAGCTTCGGCCACTGAAGGTGTTCTTTTTAGCTCCAAGCATTATTGGAGTCAAATATATTTATGGGTAGCAAATAGGCACTTTAATTGAAAACAGTTTGTGCAACACATACATATATTAGATCACTTTTTTCTTTCTTTCATGACCTTCGCTTATCTTTCGCAGCTTTACTGTCGTCTTTATTTAGTCTTCATATTTTACAATTTTACTAGTGTATTACAAATCTACATAATCTAATTACATATCTGCAGATCAGAACCGCATTTATGTGATTGTCGCGTTTGCACTTTCCTGAATTTTTCACTAAAACATTTGGAAACAAAGACTGCTTTCCACGAGGCCGCAAAGATATTTCTGCGGCGGTTAGTCAATGCATCGCACCTTTCAGGTTCTTGATGCGATAGAATACGAAACATTTTGCACAATGCAGAATTTGAAAGATATTTTTCTTTCAATGTTATAAACGTAGCGCTATGCAATCTCAACACAAAATGAGTAAAAAGGAATTAAGCTGTCCGCTAACGCTCTCCCTTTACGCGTGACAGGGTATGCTGCCCAAGCCTTTAGTTAGAATTCCATCACTAAAAATACCCAGCATTTACGTTTGGCAACGGAAATAAATTTTCTCTTCAGAACATCCAGAGTTCTAGCATTTGCGAAGATTCGAACCCTTCTTTCAACATCTTCTATTTGTTGACCTCGAGACCTCCGGTGGCGCGTTTCTAAGCCTCCTTTCATTGCGAACTGCATCAAGTTACTATGTTTTCCAATGGTAATATACCTTCGTTGCCAAGAGCAAGCTTCCTTATGTTTAGTGATCGATTAATCTATTCCGGAACTTGGGCCGCATACCCTACTCCTCAGAGAGAGGGCGCTAGAGGGCAGCTTACTCTATATTTAAAAGCTCCCATATGGGCTTATTCGTGTTTAGAGCGTGTCTGCCATAACTTTCATCAAATAAAATTTAACAATAATCACGAATATTTCTGTTTTAAATGCATACCATAACAACTATCGTTCATTTACTTCATTTCTGGTGCGTTTCACTAGCATGATAATGCGACTAACACATAATTTTCAAGCAAAACCCTAAAATGAACCGACCGAAAACGCCTTTCCCAGGACAGGACAAAATGTTAACGTGCCTAAGCTGCACGGGAGCTAATTGCTGCTGTTCGCCCCTCGGAAGAAGCCTTTCGAAGCTTGAGCGTGTCACATTCCACATGAAATTACATCCATTACATAATGCAGCTGCGGGCCCTAAATCGCTCGTAAATGGCATGCTCACCGGAGTGCTCAGTTCCCGCGCCTAGAGAAGTGTGTAGAGAATTAGACGTGCGGCCCACCAGGCAACTTTTTCAGACTCGTATATTTGATGTGGTGGTCGCGCTCTACTAAATTACGGTCAGCGTGTTATGTATTTTGCGCTTCTGCGCTATTTTTTTACTTTGAATCCTTAGTCGTTTTCTTTCTTCCTTAGCTATTTTGCAAGTTCAATTCCTCCATACTGTGAAAGCAGATTGTGTAAGTTATTCAATTTATTAATTATCTATTGTGTACCCAATTTTCTCTCCCAAATTTTCTCAGCCTTTTTATTCTTTCGGAGTAATGTGCTCACCTCTGCTCTTTCTGCCAAGTGTTTCATCAGTAGGGTGTACGTACCCTCAAGCCTCCAGAAGGTTTTTGCCTGCACCCGCCACGTTGCATATGTAATCGTGTACAAGCGCAAAAACAGGCACAAAGAAGGACTGTACCACACGAGCGATTAAAGCGCTCATGCTGTCCAGTCGTTCTTTGTCCCTGTTTTCTGCGCTTGTACATGATTTCAATGCACCAACTCGCCCAAAGGTCTGTGCTCTTGACATTGCAATATACCGTGTGATGCCGAAATAAATTGATTCTGATTTACAATCTGTTATGAGCATGCGATAGCATAGGAACCACATTGCAAGCTGCCATGCACCACTTTGACAGCTGCTAAACGTGTCAGGTCACAGACTGGATCTTCCGTGCACCATCAGTGGCAGTACCGCACGTGTCACGTACCAGATGGCAGGTGGCAAAGTGTGACACCACTCATTTTTCAAGGCGTTTTTTACTGACCTATACCATGGACACTTTCACTTAACGTTCGTTACGCCTGAATCCTTGTGCCCAAGAGATGCACTTGCGGCTGGCATCGACGTAGGCACTAATAATGCAGGGTAGGGCAGGGAAAGGAAAGCCAGGGAACCAGGGTATTGCAGGGTAGGGCAGGGTAAGGCAGGGTAAGAAAAGCAAGCAGGTGAGCAAGCTTGTTATTAGCATCCCCCCGAATGGAGGCAGTGGCGAATGCTGCCTTTCCTAGTAAATTAAATCACTGTCCTATGTATTGTGCACCTCTGCCTTTTTTTCTTTGCTTTGGATCCTGCCTTTTTTTCATAGTACGCTATTTTGTATTGTTCTAAACTCTAATATTTTGATTTCTATGACGGTTTCTGCAATTTTTACATTCTTTTTTACGCCAGCAATGCTCGAGTATTCTCTTGCTCTCCGACTCCTAATCTGCAGCACTGGGAGGCCATTCTACCCAATCAGGTCCCGGACCTGCAACGAGGAGTGGTTCGCAGGGCTCACGCTGCAGTGCAAGCCACGGGGCTCCCGGACTAACCGGGCCACCCAAGACTCAGAGAATTCCCATGTATCCAATAAAGTTTTCAATCAACCTCTTGTTCGTTTACATCGCTAATATGTTAATTTCGCTTTCACTACTCATAAAGCCGAGATCTACTGGAAGACTCACCATGTCCTCTTTGATGTCTGGATGTATATCTTCACAGTATACCCGGACATGTTAAATGCTTCTGCACTGCTCGCTCATGATACAAAAATATCGCCTCCTCACTGATATCTGCTTCTATATTGTTTGGTCCTGAAGCCTCCTGATATAGCCCGAAATAAAAGGGCACTGCCTCCTTTATTATCATGCAGCATTTCCTTCCTGGTTTAGTTATCTATTCAGGCAATGATTTTTTTCCTATATTTGTTTGCAGTTAGCGGTCTCGGTTTCAAGGTGTTTCCGGTGTTCGTGATAACCTCATTTGCTCTGTTGTGATATTCATCCTTTTTGTTAAGGAGAGCGTACCACAGCAGTCAGTTTTGCGTCATGGCAATCTCAATGGACTGCATCACTACAAACACAGTTTGACAAACATCTGCCCTGCCGAAAAACATTTTGCAGTTCACCCAGCATTCCATTTCTCTCTATCCACATTTGTAGCTGCCCCTCCATTCACTGAAGATTTCTCACGAATTACATTGATGTAGTACAAAGCCGCGTTATCCTTTATATTGCTGCCTTCTTCATACTGCATAAAATATTGTCAGGACACGGTAGAACCCCGAGGAGAGCTGAAGGTAAAACGGTTTACTGGTTAACCAGAAAAAGTCGCTGCGCACTTCAGCTTCTTCTTGCCTCACGCTCGTACACCAAGTCTTCACCTTTGGCATCTTCTTGCATGCGGCATTTGCCTCCCTCCTCAGGAAGCATCGTCTCGATGGCAACAAAAGGAAGTAGGAGGTCAAGATTGGTCCGAGTAGTACGCCTTCATACGTACAGCATGGACGACGTCGACGTGTTGCTGGCGTCGCATGGATGTCGATAACCTGTCCGGCACCACCTCATACGTGACGTCGGTTAAACGTCGCAGCACAACATAGGGCCAGAAGTACCGCCGTAATAATTTTTCGGAGAGTCCGCGACGGCGAAAAGGCGTCCAGAGAAACACTTTGTCGCCAGGTTCGTACATGACATGTCTGTGCCGAAGATTGTAGCGTCGTGCGTCAGCCTCCTGCTGAGTTCTGATGCGTACACGCGCAAGTTGGCGAGCTTCCTCTGCGCGCTGTGCGAATTCCTCGGCGTCCTGATCGACTTCGGCGCCGTCGGCATTCGGGAGCAGCATGGCATCTAGCATAGTTTTCACTGGTCAGCCATGAAGAAGGCTGAAAGGCGTCATGCGAGTGGTGTCTTGTGCCGTATTGTAGGCGAACGTGACGTAGGGAATTATTTCGTCCAAATTCTTGTGGTCTACGTCCACGTACATACACAGCATGTCGGCGATAGTCTTATTGATGCATTCCGTCAATCTATTGGTTTGGGAGTGATAGGCCGTCGCATTACGATGACAGGTACCGCTGAGGCGGAGAACGGTTTCCAAAAGCTCGGCCGTAAAGGCAGTTCCTCGGTCAGTTATAATGAGTGCCGGAGCGCCATGCCCGAGGACAATGTTCTCAATGAAGAACCGAGCTGCTTCGGCGGAAGTACCCCTGGGCAGAGCCTTTGTCTCCGCGTAGCGATTTAGATAATCGGTGGCGACAATTATCCATTTATTCCCGGCAGTAGACGTCGGAAATGGTCCCAGGAGATCCATGCCAATTGGCTTGAAAGATGTCTTTGGCACTTCAAGAGGGTGGAGTAGACCGGATGGTTTTTCAGGGGGTGATTTACGACGTTGGCAGTCTGCGCATGTTCGTACATAGTGCTTAACTGTCGCCAGTAGTTTCGGCCAGTAGTATCCGCGCTGTACTGTAGCCAACGTGCGGGTGTAGCCTAGGTGGCCGGCGGTTCGCTCGTCGTGACACGCTTGCAAGACTTGGGACGACGAGTAGATTCTGCCTGCCCTTACTACAGCTCCCGTCGTTCCCCAGCATGGTGACAGCATGGAAGTGTCACATGCATCAACCAGCAACCAAGCAGGGAAGCGACCGCACGAGCACAGTGCGAATGGAGAGCCCAAAGTGAGCGAAGAAGACGAGCCACCGCCGAAAACTGTTGGTGTCAGGCGGCCGACGTTGAAACCGCGGCCGAATGTACAGGCCGATCAACGAGCGGCGGCTAAGCCGCCGCCTTAGTTGGAGTGAGTGCCCTGTGAGTGGTTTCTGTGGGCGTGAGATGGCCTTTTTCGGTGACGGACTGCATGGGCTGATTTTCCAGTCCATACGCAAGAGGCACTTGTGTAAAAGATGTAGGATTACCGCCACCGCACCCTATCGAACACCTTAGACTGGGCAAGTCACCCGCACCGTCGCCTTGTGTCCCGAGGTATGCACCATACGGCTCCTATACCTAAACTAGATGGCTTCTACATCTCTTAGAGCGTTGCGCATTGCAACAATTAATGTCAGGGGACTGGCTTCCAAGAAGCGTCAGTACCAACTAAGCCGGGTGTTCGTTGATAATGACCTAGACATAATAGCCGTACAGGAGACGAAAGTCGAAAGACAGGAACAGGCGGACCTTATGGTGCAGCCTTTTACGGCACGCTACAATGTTTGTGTGTGCCATTCTTCTGGCACATCGGGCGTTTGTGCAGTATTTATTAGGAATTCTCTGGGGATTGTCGAGCAGAATTTAACTGTGTGTCAAACTGGCCGTTTGGTTGTAGTGGATTTTTTTATTGCAATTTGCTATGGAGAGTCATATGCGTGTATGCCCCTAGCAGAGAGAACGAGCGCAAGGAATTTTTTGAGCGCCTTGAACAATATGTGTGCTGTGAGCAATTAATTGTGCTTTTGGGCGACTTTAACTGCGTTTGCAAAGCAGAGGATAGAATTACAAAAAGACTTCTTCGTGACAAAAGTGCGGAATTTTTGAATTCGATTGTGCAAGAAAATGGTTTAGATGATGTTGCTGAAGTTCTTTGGGTAGCGCCGCATTTTACTCACTTCCAGGGTGAAAGTCACGCGAGACTTGACAGAGCGTATGTGTCGCTTGATCTGATTCCTTTGTGCAATAGCTACGAGGTGAAACACATGTCATTTACCGACCACAGCTTAGTTACGTTTACCCTGCGGAAAAAAGACAAGAAATCTCGTTGCTCGTGGGAACTGTGGAAGTTTAACGCACAGTTACTCGAGGATGAACGCTTTGGCATTAAAGTTAATGAATGCATTAAAGCATTGCTATCAGCAGAGCCTGGGAACTGGGTAATTAGGTGGGATGATTTCGAACAGCAAGTGAAAATAAACGCGATTGAAAGGGCAAGCATTATATGCCACGATAAAGGTGTTAAAGAAAAGGAACTACATTGCCAACTTGACTTGCTCGTAAGGCTGGAAAGTTCCCAGGCGGGAAGATATAAGAAAGAAATAAGATATACAAAAAGTAAACTTGAGATTATCGAAAAAGCAAGTATACAGCTGCCATGATACGGGCCCGTGCTGAACGTCTCTGGCTTGACCAAGTACCTACTAAACGCTCGCTTAGTGACGAAAAGAAGTACGCGACTCGGAATGAAGTAAGACAAATCAGGTACAGAAACGAGGTAACGAATGATAGCAAATTGATTCAGTTGGCGTTTGTTGAGCAGTATCGGGAATTGCTTGGGCGGCGACGACTTGAAGAAGAGGGGTTTGCAAACACGTTCTCTTCCCGCATGCCAAAACTAGGAGACGATATAAAACTAGGGCTGGAGGTACCAATCAGCGTAAGCGAAGTGGGAAGAGCAATCGAAGAGCTGAGTGCCGGAAAATCTCCCGGTCCTGACGGCCTAGGTAGTGAATTTTATAAGAAATTCAAAGCCGAACTCACCCAAGCTCTCCACTGCGTCTTCACCGAAATTTATGAGACAAAGAAAATGCCACCATCATTTAAAACAGCACACGTGGTTTTAATACCCAAGAGTGAGGACCAGGCTAAACTTCTGTCCGTTGGGGCTTATCGGCCGATAAGCCTAACCAACGTTGACTATAAAGTGTTCATGAAGATTCTTGCCAACAGACTGCAAAAGGTCATAAAGGACCTTGTAGGGCCCCACCAAACGTGCGGTATTAAAGGTCGCACCATTGGAACAAATGTGCACATTGCTAGAACTGTTCTTGAATGCTGCGATGCCTTCGGGGGCCGAGTTGCCATGATACAGCTTGACCTTGCAAAGGCCTTCGATCGAGTGTCGCACGACATTCTTTTCGCCATTCTAGAATATGCCAACGTCGGCTCTGTGATAATACAAGGTGTACAGATGGCGTACGACAACTGTGTTACCCGAATTATAGTGAACAAACAGCTGACTGAACCTGTACCTGTGTGTTCTTCGGTCAGGCAGGGTTGCCCGCTCTCGCTTCTGCTCTTTGCGATCTACCTTGAGCCTTTTCTGTTATCACTGTTACACAATGATAGGATCTGTGGTTTCACTCTTCTGTCGGCGCAAGTAAATGTGCTTGCTTACGCTGATGATATTGCTGTTTTTTGCGCGGATCAAGAAAGCGTTAAAGAAGGTGTGAAAGTTGCGGGGGAATATTGCAAAAAGACTGGGTCCGAAATTAACTGGGATAAGTGCATAGGTTTTTGGCACGGTGATTGGGACAGCACACCTGCCGTGTTTGCTAACATGAAATGGACGACCGCCCCTGCGAAGTACTTGGGGGTACGCTTGGAGCACTATAAAAGCAGTACGGAGTTGTGGGGTGAGATAACGCAGAGTGCAAGGAGAAAAGCGGATGGCTAAAAGGTCGTGACCTTTCTGTTTTCGCGCGCGCAAGTGTGTGCAATGTATTTTTAATAGCCAGAATTGGGTATATATTGCAGTTCGTGCTCATTACCCGAGCAAACCTGCAGAAGCTGCATAGAGTGTTTGCTGTCTTTATTTGGAGCTCAAATTGGGAGCGAACAAGTCGAGTTAATCTGTTCCTTCCGGTCAAAAGGGGCGGCCTTGGTCTTTCTAATTTGTTTCTGAAGCAAGTTGTCTCAAGATTTTTGTTTCTGCGTGATCAAACCGATCCCTTTTTGCGCACAATGTTGCAGGTGCGCTTAGGCAACGTGTTGCCAGAATTTGTTGTGTCCAGTTACCCGGCCACGAATCGTGCTGTAACAGGTTTTTTGCGTGAAGTTGTGGCAGCCTTTCGCACATTGAGTGCCCACTTTTCTGCACAGTATCTATGTGCGGTACCCAAGAAAAAACTGTACAAAAATTTGCTAGATATATTTATACCTGCTCCCTTATACCGTTCCTTTTACTGCGGAGGCCCAGGCAAAGATCTGCTAAAGCGAGTTAAGAAGATGCCGGTAAGGCCGACTGTCAAATCCTTTTTCTTTAAACTTCATACTGGTACTCTTCCGGTGAAAACATGGCTAAACGATAAAGGCATTTTTGTGCCCTGGACCACTGACTGCATACTCTGCAAAAAACCCGAGACCATCGAACATGTGTTTATCGACTGCTGGGACCCGGTTTTCCACTGGGACATCTTGCAAAGAACAATAAAGAAAGAACTACCTGTAACTCTCTATGGCATCCGGTTTCTACCTATAGAAAGTGAGGAAGTTCCTCACGACATGTTTATGCTACTGGGCCTCCACAGCATCTGGAAAACGAGAATGGCGGCCAGGCACGCCGACGCAAATGTGCGACCAGTGAGAGAAAACTTTATAGAAAGTGCAGTTTTCCTGAGAGATGCTCTCTGCAGTCGACCCCAGCCGCCGGACTGGGTGGCAGTTATGGATGAACTGATTGATATGAAAATGTTTTAATCCATTGTCTCGGCCAAAGTGTGGCTAGAGATTTTTATTTCTGCGTATGTATTGTTCACCGGCAATAAAGAAAAAAAAAGTCGCCGTAGCTCAGTTGCTAAGAGTACCGGACGCGATATTCGGAGGTCGTGGGATCGGATCCCCCCGGCGGCATGGTTGTTTTTTCTGCAGCTTTATATAAGTAATTTTCTTTAAGCGATTTATTAATCTAAGCAATTTTATCTCACTGATAAGCATAACACATTAAAAAAATAACGTTCCCCTATGCACCTTGGTTTCGGTGAGTGTTGGCTCCCTTCATAAGTTTGTCTAACGGGCCCCTCATTTACTTTACCTTGTCTGCTAATAGCTTAACGAGGGTCTCGGTTCTGGCAGTCTTGATGCCACAAGTTGCTTAAGAGGGCTCTCGCACAGTTTCCGCCCTCGCCGTTAGATGACGTTCCAAGTCACGCTCGCGGTAATAGAGGACGTGCTACGTCCGCCGCTATGGTCGAGGGTGGCGCTGGTGAACACTCTCAAGGTTCGCGTACACCAAATAAACATAAATACCCACGAGAGCAGCAGATTGGACAGCCGTCGCCGTAGCTCAGTTGGTAAGAGCACCGGACGCGATATTCGGAGGTCTTGGGTTCGGATCCCACCGGCGGCATGGTTGTTTTTCTGCAGCTTTATATAAGTAATGATCTTTAAGTGATTTATTAATCTAAGTAATATTATCCCACTGATAAGCATAACACATTAAAAAAAATGTTCCCTTATGCACCTTGGTTTCGGTGACTGTTGGCTCCCTTCATAAGCTCGTCTAACGGGCCCCTCATTTACTTTACCTTGTGTACTATATAGCAGAAGGCATCCGACAGCTTTCTGACAACCATTTTTATAAACAACTGCATGGCGACCCCACCGACGAGCACTCAAAAGCTATATCTGACATTCTCCTCGACCTCACAAAAGGCAATGAAATCTCCCCGAAACTATGCAAGGCACTCACGGCTACCCATCCTTCTCCTGGGCGTTTCTACATGCTCCCTAAATTACATAAAGCCGGTATTCCTGGACGGCCAATAATTTCAGGAATCGGCACTCTCACAGAACCAATATCAAAGTACATTGACACACTAATTAGCCACATTCCAGCCACACATCCATCCTACATCAAAGATACAAACCACTTTCTCCGCCAGATAGACAATATAACATTACCAGAAGGAGCCTTTCTTGCGACCATGGATGTAACATCTTTATACACAAACATTCCCCATGCCGACGGCATTGCAGCCCTTTTAGAATCTTATGAACAGCAGAAACCTCATTATTCTCCAAGCCCAAACGTGTTAGGAACACTAGCCAAAATTGTGTTAGAATATAAAAGCTTCGAATTTGATCTTCAATATTATCTGCAAGTAAGTGGCACTGCTATGGGGACAAGAATGGCCCCAAATTATGCCAATATCTTCATGCATCATATAGAGTCAAAATTTCTTTCTTCTTGTCCAATTCAGCCGTACTTTTACAAGCGCTATTTGGATGATATTTTTATAATATGGACAAACACAGAACAACAACTTATCCATTTCATTGACAGTTTCAACTCCGTGCACCCAAACATAAAGTTTACGCACACCTACTCAGCCAGTCAAATCAATTTTCTTGATGTTGACATTCTGGTGGACAAGGGGTCAGTTAGTACAACCGTTTATAGAAAACCAACCGACTCACAAAAATATCTACATTTTCAAAGCGCCCATCCCCGTCACTGCAAAACCAGCATCCCTTATTCGCAGGCCTATCGTTTTCGAAGAATCTGCTCTAATGACCTAGACTTTCTTGGAAACTCCGAACACATGCGCAACGTGCTCTTAGCACAGCGCTATCCACGTTCCCTTATTGATGACGCCATAAGCAGAGCTTCAAATCTTAACCGTAGTCAAATACTCCAGGGGCACCAAATAGATAACCGAAATGATTACACTACAAACCTTATCCTCACATTTAACAGTAACGCACCGAACATAAACAGAATTCTTAATAAGCACTTCAACATTCTCCAGCAAAGTCAACGACTATCGAAAATATTTACATGCGCACCCCGCGTGATTTACAGGCGCGCCAAAAACATTCAGAACCACCTAGTACACTCCAAGGAACACAAAACCCCAAAATATGGATGCCAGCCCTGTGGTAAGGGTCGCTGCAAAGTTTGCAGGCACATGCAGACTACGTGTTCCGCAACTAGTACGAGGTCAGTTTTCCAGCATTCAATCAACGGTAACTTTGACTGCGACTCATCAAACATTATTTACCTTCTTGAATGCACTTTGTGTAACCAGCAATACATAGGACAGACAAACACTGCATTCCGCATTCGATTTAACAATCACCGGGCACACGCCAAGTCTCTTCCAAACCTTCCCCTATCCAAGCATGTAAACGCAGAAGGACACTCATTTGACCAACTAAAAGTAACAATTATTCAAGGGGGCTTCAAAAACAGGCGAGAACGTGAACAGCGTGAATCCTATTTTATCCACAAGTTTAATACTATTCAAGAAGGTCTTAACGAAAAGCCTGGTACCCTTTCTTTTATTCACGACCTCAAAACAAAATAATACTACATTTCTCGTTACTTGGCTAACTCAGATATACCTTTTATAACTCCTAGTGTATATTCCAGGCAATCATAACCCTCCTTACTTACACTATCCTGCCTCGTGCAGTATTGATAAGCTTTTGACGTTCTTTCCTTACATTTTCCGACAATTTGAAATCTTTGCACACAGCTAGCCCAGCCCTCCTCCCCTACAAACAAGTATTCCCGGCGAGGTCGGTTCAACGACCCACCCACGGAGAGGGGTGCACCGTTCAGTGAAACCCAGACCCCGTGAGTAAGTTCTTAGACATGTGCTCGTTAACATAGCCCACTACTTCCTTAACGTTCTAGCCCTCGGCTCAGCGGAAATTAGTGAGACCCCAAAAGGCGCCTGGTTTGGCCTGTTCGTCACTGCCAGTGTCATTTGCGCAGCGGCTCCTCTTTGGCCACGCATCTGCAGCGGCGCCCTTTGTGTTTGTGCATTTTGTTTGTGTGTTTTGTTTGCACGTTTTGCTTTCGTACGCCGTGCTGCCCATGTCCCCCGCACCGTCTTCCTCTCCCTTTCTCTCGTTTCGCCATCTCCTTTTGTAGCCCACCCTTCCTTACTATACAAGTTTTCCCCCCTTTTTTTCTTTTATTTCTATTTTTTTGCTTCCTCCCCCAATATTGTCCCTGTCTGCTCCCCGCACCCCAATCTTTATTTTTTTATTTTTTTTCAATTTTTTGAACCGTTGTTGCTATTTGCGTGTTACACTCCTTTCTCCCTCCTCTTGAGTTCACAAACTTAAAACGTCCATCTGACGCGAGACCACTACAGTCCTGAAGAAGACCGCACCGCGGTCGAAACGTTGATAAATAAAAGTGTCTTTGTAGAAGTGCCCACTTCTCTTAAATCATATATATATATATATATATATATATATATATATTAACATACAATGAGGGCAATTAGTACAACGAATACTATCAGTAACATCAAATGAGAACACAATTAAAACAGTTACAGAAAAAACCCAATTGAGTAGAGAACGGGATTTACAAACGAGTCGCTCAAGCACATCAAACTATGGGCGAGAAAAGAAATATAGACAAATTTAATGTTCAAAGAAAGATAGTAACCGGTCTTCGAATTTGACAGGGTCACTTTCCATGACAGTAGAATCTGTTAGTTCATTCCATTCCTGTATTGCGATTGGTAGAAATTACTTATTAAAAGCAGATGTTGATCCATGCAGGCGCTGTATACTTAAGCTATTGAATAAGCGTCGAGATGAACGTGCTGGTGGATGAAGAAAAGATTGGCGCAGATGCGCGAAATGATAGAATATCTTGTGAAACAGGCATAGTCGTGATATCGTGCGGCGAAAGACCAATGAGGGGAGAAGCAGTGATGATTTTATACTGCTGATACTGATTTTGTAGTATTTTGAAGATATAAAGCGAGCGGCGCGGTTCTGCACAGACTCTAAATAGTTAATGAGATAAGTCTGATGTGGACACCAGATTGCGCATGCGTATTCGAGTTTGGATCGTACGAAGGTTTCATATGCCAGTTTACGGACGGCCGGGGGCGACAACGATAATGTTCTTGGAATAAAACCCAGTGTTTTGGAGCACTCCGCGACCTGTTTAATTATATGCTCGGACCAATTTAGATTGCTTGAGATTAAGATACCGAGGTAACGATACGTTAGTACTTGTGAAATATTGACTGAGTTTAAAGAGTACACGTGGGTGACGTTAGAGCGTTTGCGCGATACTTGCATAAACTTGCATTTTGAGATATTAAGCTGCATCAGCCACTTATTGCACCAGTCATCTATTAAAATTAAGTCATCCTGAAGCGTGGTCTGGTCGGTTTGATATGAAATTCGGCGGTAGAGGACACAGTCATCTGCGAAGAGACGTATTGGTGATGAAATACCAGAAGGAAGGGCGTTAATATAGATGAGAAAAAGAAGCGGGCCAAGGACTGAGCCCTGTGGAACGCCAGAAAGAACCATGATTGAGGCTGAAGGATGCCCTCCTATGACGGTGAACTGAAAGCGGTCGGTGAGGAATCATTTGATCTATGATAAGATTAATGGGTCTAGGCTGAGAGAAGAAAGTTTACAGATGGAGTCGCAAGTGAGGAACACGATCAAAAACCTTAGAAAAGTCTAAGAATATAACATCAGTTTGAAAAAATGAATCAAGGTTTTAATGAAGATCAGTCGTGAATTCAAGAAGCTGCGACTCACAAGAAAGACCAGAGCGGGAACCGTGCTGATTAGCGAAGAAGAATGCGTTGTTATCAAGGTGTTCGGCAACTTGAGAATAAAGGATGTGTTTCATTAGTTTGCAGGCGATGCATTTTAAAGATATTGGGCGATAATTTGATGGATTAGACCTTTGGGAATAAAGCCGTTAAGACCCGCTTCAACTGGAAACTTTGGAAACTAAATGTGAAATTGCTAGAAGACGAAGCCTTCGTTGAACAAGTTAAAAAAGAAGTGACCAAAGTGTCGTCCACCAAGTCAGGAAGCTGCGCAGATAAGTGGGAAAACTTTAAGAACACCGTCAAGATGCTAGCGATAAAAAGAGGAACTATCCTTCATCAAGATCAAAAGAAAACAATCAAAGAATTGCAGTGGCAATTAAACTTTTTGACGTGCATGGAAACAGCAGCGCCTGGGTTGCACATAAAAGAAATCAGAGAAGTTAAAAGCCAGCTAGAAGCTCTGGAAACAGATAAGTACCGGGCGGCTGTGATAAGGGCGCGCGCCGAAAAGCTGTGGGCGGGCGAAACTCCCTATAAGCGTGCGTTGTGCGATGAAAGAACGTATACTGCACAAAATGAAATCCGACAGATCCGTTACCGCAACAGAATAACGACCGATAAAGAAGAAATTGAGCAGGCGTTTGTCGACCATTGCAAAGAGCTGATAGGGAGTGAAAAAAGCGTGAAGAGCGGGCAGTGGGAAGATTTTTTGCAGCTCATGCCTCGATTAGACGAAGAGATACAGGCTCGCCTAGAACGGCCTGTTAGTTTAGAGGAGGTTCAGAAGGCTATAGATGGACTACCACTTGGGAAAACACCGGGGCCGGATGGTCTAGGGGGCTGCTTTTTATAAAGCATTCAGTGAAGAAGTCAGCCCGGTTTTACATGAAATGATCTCAGAAGCATATAGAGTGAATCAAATGCCACCTTCCTTTCGCACTACTCACCTAGTACTGATCCCTAAAACAGATAACCGAGAGAAATTGCAGTCAGTGGGGGCTTATCGTCCGATAACCCTCACAAATGTTGACTATGAGATCTATATGAAAATTCTAGGACGAAGGCTGCAGAGTGTGATCACGAAGCTCGTTGGACCGCACCAAACATGCAGAGTGAAAGGCCGTACAATTTGCACGAATGTACACGTTGCTCGCAGAATTCTTGAATGCTGTGATGTCTTCGGGAGCCGAGTCGCAATGATGCAGCTAGACCCGTCGAAGGCGTTTGATCGCGTGGCACACGATGTCTTGTTCTCGGTCCTGGAACAAGTGAATGTGGGTAGTGTAATACAAGATGGCCTTAAGATAGTTTACAGCAAGTGTTCTGTTTATATCATTGTCAATAATAACCTGAGTGACGCCGTCCCTCTGCGTTCCTCCGATAGGAAAGGATGCCCACTTTCACCATTGCTATTTGCGCTTTATCGCGAGCCCTTCTGTTTAAATCTTATTAACTGCGAGCGAATTAATGGCTTCGGGTTTCAGTCATCTAATGTTAAAATTCTTGCGTATGCAGACGACATAGCTGTATTTTGCAGTGACCGCGAAAGTGTTCAGGAAACTGTTTGTGAGCCAAACGATTTTGTCATCTAACAGGTGCTGAGATTAATTGGGAGAAGAGTTTCGGCTTTTGGCATGGAAGCTGGCATAATACACCGCCGGCGTTCGCGAATTTGCAGTGGACAGCCGTGCCACCAAGCTTCTTGGGTGTGCCTCTAGAGCTCTCTGACAAGAGCGCTGATTATTGGAATGAGGTGACGCCAGAAGTTAAGGAAAAAGCAAGGGCATGGCAAGGACGAGACTTGTCGATGTTTGCGAGGGCAACAGTTTGCAACATGTTTTTAATCGCGAAGGTGTGGTATGTTTGGCAGTTTTTGGCTATGTCGCGTGTAAATGTCCAAAAAATGCATAGGGTGTTTGCTGTATTTATCTGGAGTTCAAGTTGGGAGAGGGTTAAGAGAACCAATTTGTTTCGAGCTGTTCAAGATGGCGGCCTTGGTCTCGCACATTTGTTTGTTCGCCAGCTTGTGTCGCGATTTATGTTTATAAGAGATCAGAACGACCCCTTTTTGCGTTCCATGATGCAGGTTCGTCTGAGCAGTGCTCTGCCAGATTTTATAGTGTGTACTGTGAGACTGTCAGCTTATGGTGCTAGAGGTTACTTGAGAGAAGTTGTGGACTCTGTGCGATTCCTTAAGGTTCGGTTTTCAATAGAGTACCTTAGCGCTGTAAAGAAAAAAAAGTTGTACAGGGATCTGATAGACATAATAATGCCTGTGCCTCTGTACCGTACAATAAATTATGGAGGCCCACGGCAAGATGTTCGAAAACTTATTAAAAAGATGCCAGTCAAGGCAAGCACAAAAACATTCTCAAATTACATACGAGTACTTTGCCGGTTAAGACGTGGCTTGCAGACAAAGGTATATTTGTACCATGGACAACGAACTGCTTGCTTTGCAAAAAAGCCTGAGACTATAGAACACATGTTCATTGAATGCTGGGACCTGAGTTTTTTATTGGGATGTCTTACAACGGACGCTAAAAAAGGAATTACCCATAACACCAATTGGCATTCGCTATACTTACCGGTAGACATAGATGACACAGGCGTCCCTTACGGCATGATTATGCTTCTGGGCCTCCATAGTTTATGAAAAACTAGAATGGCTGTCCGGAATGCTGATGTTGTTATTCGATCTGTAAGAGAGAACTTTGTGGAGAGTGTGTGTTACATACGAGATGTGTACCGGGCACAGGCAGACCCACCTGTGGGTTGAGTGTGCTCGATGAATTGGTGCAACTCAAGAAATTTGACCTTGTGACCGGCCGAAGCAGGCCGCGTTGTTTTAGCAATGCATCGTGCTTGTATCAATATAAAGGCATTAAAAAAAGTGCCGGAATAGCTCAGTTGGGAGAATGTTAGTCTGAAGATCTAAAGGTCCCTGGTTCGATCCCGGGTTTCGGCAGCGCTTTTTTTTGTTTCGCTTGAACACTGCACATAGTACGCAAGCAGTAGCCTACGCCTCCATCCCCGTGCCGAAATGGCTTTAGGTTACTCTGCGTCGAAAACTATCGTCCTATAAGTCTAACAAATGTCGACTATAAGATATACATGAAGGTGATTGCCAGTCGGTTACAGAATGTTATCACGTCACTCGTATGCCCGCACCAGACTTGCGGCATAAAAGGCAGGTCAATTTTCACAAATATACACACAGCAAGAAGTGTCCTGGAATGTTGCGACGCAATGCATGACCGCGTAGCTATGCTTCAATTAGATCTGCAGAAGGCAGTCGACAGGGTCGGACACGACATCCTGTTCGCGCTTTTGGAGCATGTGAACGTCGGCTCTGTCATCACTGATGGCGTGAAAATAGTTTATAAAGAGTGAACGCTTACCAGTACTGTCTTCTGTCCAACAAGGCTGTCCACTCTCGCCCCTCCTCTTCGCCCTTTACTTGGAGCCATTCTGTTTGAGACGCCTTACGGGACCAAACATTCGAGGGTATACCTTCTTTGATGCGGAAGTTTGGGTTTTGGGCTATGCAGACGACATCGCAGTGTTTTGTGCAGACCAGGACAGTGTGCGTGAAGTTGTTAAGGAAACCGCGGAGTTCTGTAGGGTAACTGGTAGCGCAGTAAGTTGGACAAAATGCTTAGGATTCTGGCATGGAGACTGGGAACACACTCCAGAATTTTTCTGCCAGAGCCAGATGCAATGGACGATAACTCCTGGCAAGTACCTTGCAATCCTTCTCAAGCATTACCGGAAAAGTAAAGAATATTGGGACGAGGAAACGCAGCGAGTTAAATCTCAGACAGCTAAATGGGGAGGGCACAATTTTTCCATGTTTTCGAGAACCACTGTGTGTAATGTATTTTTGGTTGCTAAAATATTTTGTTTTGCAAGCGTTGTGCATGGCAAGAGCGGCGGTGCAGAAGCTGCACCGAGTATTTGCGACGTTTGTATGGGCCTCTACACGGGAACGAACAGGCCGGTGCAACCTATTCCATGCCGTACGGAACGGGGGTCTCGGGCTGTCGCATTTATTTCACAAACAAGTAGTTACCCGGTTATTTTTTTCTTGCGCGATCAAAGTGATCATTTTCTAAGAAAAATATTACAAGTGCGATTATGTCATTCACTGCCTGAGTATATAGTGTCCACTGTATCAAGCACAACGGCGTTAAGTTCATTTTTGCACGAAGTTGTCGCATCCTTTCGTATTCTCCAGGAGAGGTTTTCGGAAGAGTATGTGGCCAAAGTCTCAGGGAAGGTGGTATATAAGGATCTACGTGATGTGGTCTTGCCAGTACAAGTGTATCGTGCTGTGTATGAATTGGATTCTGAGTGTGATGTCCTTAAAAGTGTTAAAAGAATGCCAATCAGAGCTTCGGCCAAGTCTTTCGTCTTTCAATTGCATACTGGCACTCTAATAGTGAAGCCATGGTTGCAAAGCAAATGTCTCTTTGTGCCTTGGAGCGTTAACTGTATTATTTGCAAAAAACCAGAAACTATTGAACATATCTTTCTCGACTGCCACGACGAACTTTAAAAAAAGATTTGCCGATAACGCCTTTTGGGATACGTATTCTACCATGTGCTTCACATGAAGGAGTGCCGTGTGACATGATGATGCTGCTGTGCATGCACAGCGTGTGCAAAAGAAGAATGGATGTAAGACATGAACATGTTGTTATACGTCCCGCTCGGCAGTATTTCGCTGAGAGTGTGATGTACTTGCATCAGGGATGTTTTCAGGGCCCAGAATGAACCTCGCGATTGGTTATCTGTCTTCGACGACCTGTCCTCTATGAGACATTTTTAACTTCAATGCAGTAGACAACTAAAATAGTGCTTTTATCTCTTTGTATATAGCAATGCTGCCTTTGTGTGTGACTGTGCCATTCTGCTTCCGGCAGCCGAGCTGATCGGATCGCAGAGTCATGGGCTTCAGCGGAGCGGCGACAGTGGCCTTCGACGGCCGCGGAAACAGGATTGAAAACTGTGAAGATAAGGATTACCAGATCATTTTGCCGACACTGCCAACAGGACGTGTTGTTTTCAACACGGTTTTTCTTCATGGAGACGTGCCAGCGAGGCCGTTTCGGGTTGAGGATTTCCGTGACGCCCTGGCCGAGACCGGTACGCTCCCCGACGTGGTCGCGTTGGGGGCGTACCAAATCAACCATGTGTTGACGGTCACCCTGCGGAGCACGCAGGCAGCAAAGAATTTGCTCGCCTTCAATGAGCTGCAAGTTAAGAGACGCCGCTGCCTCATCATCGACCCGGAAGACCAACAGGTAAAGCTGCGGCTACACTGGATGCTTCATGGTGTGGCCGACGACGACATCCGGACGGCATTAGCGGCGTTTGGCAAAGTGACCGACGTTACGCGAGAGCGGTGGCGGATCCAAGGCGTCAATGACAAGAGCTCAAGGACGAGAACTGTCCTACTGAAATTGAAGCCCGGTCTTAAAGTGGATGACCTACCACACCAGGTACGCGTCGCCGGAGAGTTGGCTCTTGTCGTGGCGCCTGGACGTCCAATGCAGTGCCTGCGCTGCCACGGTACGGGCCACGTGCGGCGTGAATGTAAAGTTCTCCGCTGTACGAAATGTCTGCGGTACGGTCACGTGGATGCCGACTGTGTCCGCACTTATTCGGTGGCTACGGGCGTTGTGTCGAAAGACGACTCTGCGGAACTCCTGATGGACGTAGCCGAGGCCGAAGAATCTGCAAAAGGCATAGGCGAACCAGAAAAGCACGCAGGCGCGACGGACTCTTCGGGACCCTTCAGCAGCGATGGTGGGCGGAAGCCTGAAGGGGCAGAATCTTCGACAAATGGGATGGAGGCGTCGAGTGATGAAATAAGCGTTCCGGCGC
The DNA here is from genome assembly GCA_030143305.2 of Amblyomma americanum. Classification (NCBI taxonomy): domain Eukaryota; kingdom Metazoa; phylum Arthropoda; class Arachnida; order Ixodida; family Ixodidae; genus Amblyomma; species Amblyomma americanum. The sequence continues at coordinate 18,363 of JARKHS020001149.1, read as the reverse complement.
TCTAAGAAACCGAGCCAGCAACTCCGAACGAGAACAATGACAAGAGCGGCGCCCGTACTACCAGTGGTCCTGCCCCAGCGAAGCGACCACACGCCCAGACCGGAGCCGATGGAGACAAGGCGACATCCCTCAGTGTCCAGGAGCCGCCGGCAAAAACGACCCAAGGACGGCGGCCGTCCATCCGACCACGACCTAATGTTTCGACGGAGAGGAGAACCCTCTCCGCCCCCGCCCCCAACCGCCCCCGCAGCCAGGCCTGGAACCAGCACCGGATGGCTCCGGTGTCAAAGACGTCGTCTAGCCACGCGCTAAACGGGAAGGGTAAGCACCATGTTCCCGGCCTCTTTCTTCTGTATGAAAATGGCTCCTGCGTCCACTATAAAAGTCTGTACACTTAACGTCAGGAGACTGGCAAGCAAGAATCAGAGCCAGGTATACCACATTTTAACTGAGCATGACATTGACGTCCTGGCAGTGCAGGAAACGAAAATTGACTGGGAAGATGAGACCGGGAACATGGTGCGACGTTTCACGTCTGGGTTTTTTGCAGTAGTGTCCCACGCTATAGGCACGTCTGCGGGCTGTGTCATTTTTGTTAAGAATTTACCGGGACTTGAGGTTCACAGATATATGGCGTGTCCATCGGTGAGCTGTGTTTTGGTTGACTTCGTGTACAACAAAACGTATTGGCGCATCATTTGTGTTTACGCTCCAAATGCGGTGGATGAAAGGACAGTTTTTTTTTTCAAAACCTACAGAAGTGTTTAATTTGGGAGAAATCCCTGACCGTCATGGGTGACTTCAATTGCGTCCTGAGAGGTTGCGATAAAACCAGTGCACGGGCGTTTAGGGACAGAAGCACTGAGGCACTCTCAGAGGTTATAGCGACGTGCAACCTCGATGATGTGGCAGAATGTTTAGAACTGGAGCGTTGTCTGAGGTTCACACATTTTCAGCCGTCAAGCCATGCACGGCTAGATCGCATTTAGGTGTCGCCGGACGTTATTTCAAAATGCAGTACCTACAGTGTAGTACCGGTATCATTTTCGGATCATTGTTTAGTGGAGTGTGGGATAGGGACAAAGAAAAGAGGAAATCAGTTTTCTTGGAAGATGTGGAAATTAAATAATAAGATCATTACAGACGACATCTTTACCAGTAAAGTAAATGAAGAAATCGTCAAATAGAGACGAATGGGGAACTGAAAGAATGGCAGCAGTGGGAACATTGCAACCAACAAATGAAGATAGCAGCGATCGAAAGGTCAAGCTGCATACGACAAGAGGAGAAGCGTGAAAAAGAAAATTTAAGATCTTTACCGGCTAGACTTCTCGGAAAAGAAAGCGAAGAGCCTGGAAAATAGATGGACGACTTTAGAAAAATAAAACACAAGATTGAACTCTTCAAAGAAGAACGCTACCGTGGCGCGCTTGTGCGGGCTAGGGCGCAAGATGTAGCAGCTGGGGAGACACCGTCAAAACGAGCGCTAGGAGTTGAAAAAACGCATTCTCAGCGGAACCACATTGATTTGGGTGGGGCGTTATCTGGAGAAAGCGGTGATATCCTGCAGGCATTTCTTGAATATTATCAGGTGTTGTTTGGGAAGGAAGAAGTGGATGTGAGCGCGTTCAAGGAAAAGGTTCTTGGCGCTTTACCGCGATTAGATGACGAACAGAAAGAAAGGTTGGAGCTGTCGATAACTGCGTCAGAGGTCGAGCATGCGATAGAAAGTTTGAACCTTGGAAAGTCACCTGGACCTGATGGATTAAGTGCGGCTTTTTACAAAGCATATAAACACGAAATAGTGCCAGTACTGACAGCAGTGTATAATGAAGCCTACAAAGTAAATGAATTGCCTCCTTCTTACGGTAAATCCCACACAGTGTTAATTCATAAATATGATGAAGCAGAAAAGTTACAACTGGTCACAGCATATCGGCCTATTGCACTCAAAAACGTACATTATAAAGTTTTCAAGAAGATTTTAGCCCGTAGACTACAGTCAGTTATTCAAGATATAGTCGGTCCACACCAGACGTGTCGGATCAAAGGGCGCTCCATTGTTACCAATATTCATAGAGCGAGGTGTGTGCTTAAATGTTGTGATCATACAAATAGTGGTGTAGCCACACTTCAGCTAGGTCTTGAGAAAGCATTTGATTGTGTTTCGCACGAAATCCTGTTCTGCGTACTCGACTATGTAAATGCATGGTCCATTATTCGCGATGGAGTGGCCTTGGCGTACCGGAGCTGCACGACAAGACTAATTGTAAATAAGAGTTTGGGGGCCCCCATCGTCCTGCAGCGTTCGGTGCGCCAGGGTTGTCCCCTTAGCCCCCTTTTATCCTGAATTTACATCGAAGCGTTGTGTTTGAATATCATGAACAATGAAAAAATTCGTGGCTTCCAGATTCAAGCGGCAGAAGTTAAGCTGCAGGCCTATGCGGATGATGTCGCAGTGTTCACAGTGAATCGGGAAGGTGTAACCGAGGCCGTGGCATGTGTAAAAGAATTCACCAAACTCACAGGCAGTAAAGTGAATTGGTCAAAGTCCCTGGGGTTTTGGCACGAAGAATGGCCAACGAAGCCCGACAATTTTGCGAACATGTCCTGGGTGACGACCCCAGTAATGTACTTGGGCGTCCCACTAGACGGTTATCGCGATAGCGAACCGTACTGAAGAGAACAGACGCAAACCAAGCGTGAAAAGGTGGAGGGTTGGGAAGGGCAACATCTGTCTATTTTCGCAAGGGCCACAGTGTGTAATCTGTTTTTTATGTCTAGGTTGTGGTACGTGATGCAAGTGTTGCATTGTGCAAGGATGAACGTAGAGAGATCTTTGCCGGATCTTTGCCGTTTTGTGTGGGCTGCGGGCTGGGAACGATGCAGCCGGACGAATTTGTTTATGCGGGTCAACGACGGTGGCCTGAGTCTGGGGCACTTATTTCTGCGGCAGATCGTGAGCAGATTTTTTTTTGTACGTGATGTAAGTGATCCGTTTTTGCGCACTGTGTGCCAATAAAGGCTTGGAAATGCACTGCCGGATTTTGTTGTCTCAACCGAAAGTTTATCGGGACGTATATTTGGCTACTTTAGAGAGGTTGTCGCGAGTGATAGAACATAGCTGCAGTTTGTAACGATGATGACGCCAGTATTGCCATAATTTCCTGCTTATGCTGCACCAATTACACGAAACTGTTAGAGTAAACATGCAAATAACTCTAATATAAGCTTCCCATCTTTGTTGTCCTTTGTACAGTATTATTTCCCAAAATTTTTACAGCCTCTCCAAGAGCAGCTCAATATAGCGTTGCATTTTCCTTTTGCAACAGTCACCCAGAGTACTGTCCTAATGGAAAGAATCACTGCCAGGTGTTAAGACTTAAAATATGGGCGAAGAAATTATCTCTTCATAAAAAAACACACTCATAACGATAGGATTCAAAGCGGACCAGGCTTTCCGGAGGCTGAATTAAGCGCTTGAATGCTATCGCTGGCAGTAAGTAAATTGCTCTTTCAAGTCGAGATTTATTCACACAATGTGGATTATAGCAGCACCTGCCGACCCGAATAGACCGATCTTCTTAGCGGTTATTTCAGAAGAGACCAAGTGTTTCTGCCACTGCCAGTGAATGTTGGCAATAACATTTACACAGTAAGCACCGACAGAAAGGATGTGGGGCCGCTTTGATTTGCTACTAGAAAATACCAGTATTTATTGGAGAGTACCTGCCTCAAATCTGCGCGGCGGCTGCGTTTTTATGGAGGCAAAACTCTATGGCGCTCGTGTACTGTGCGATGTCAGTGCACGTTAAATATCTCCAGGTGGTCGAAATTATTCCGGAGCCCTCCACTACGGCACTTCTCTCTTCCTTTCTTTCACTCCCTCCTTTACCCCTTCCCTTACGGCGCGATTCGGGTGTCCAACGAAATATGAGGCAGATATTGCGCCATTTCCTTTCCACAAAAACCAATTATTATTATTATTTTTTCAGTTACCATATTTCAATTTTCAATTTTTATTTACCTCCTTCTGGCTTCGGCAGGAGCCAGAATGAGGTATTCCAGGCGCCACTTGGAAATACTTGCTCCAAAAAAGAATAAGAATGTTGACCTCCAAGTGATCTGCATTTGCGTTTCGAAACTCTCCAAGAGAGGTGCACAATTTCAATACCTTTGCTGAAACCTCAAATGCACTCTATTCAATAAACAGATGAGGCTCAGCAACTGACATCGCTGGTAAATCATGCCACATTTTAAAGAAATCTGACATAGCTAGAATTCTAAACAACTCATTCCGCTTATGCTAGCTTTTAAACACGCGTGATTTATCATACCGAGCATCTAAAGCTTGTAATTATCAATAATTGCGACTCTCTTACATGCTGTGCCCTATGCAGGTGCAATGGAACACCCTGGAGCACCTCTCGGCGACCCAATAACGCCTGCTGCAGCGCTTGAAGCACCCTCTTCCGGTTTCCCCCAGACACATACAGAGGGCGGAAAGCGTTACGACATAGGCCCTTTTCTCAGCTACTATGAGTCTTGCACAGCGACGGATGTTCAGGGATGCCGCATCATCCACCACCTTAGCCAATGGAACACGCTTCTCTTCCCTGCACGCTTCGAGCTGCAGGAATTAGCGGGTACTCCCGGCCGGCTCTCCCTGGAAACGTTCTTCTTTTCTGGCCTTGAACTGCCGGATCCATCGGAGTCCGAATCGTCACAGGCTGACAGAGCTCTGCATAGGCTACTCATGACCCATCATTGCATCGCGTCTGTGCACACCCCACTACCACGTTCTGGTAGTTCCGAGGCACTTCTCTGCGACGACCTTCGGCGCAATACGTCACTCAAGACCTTAAAGCTGGAGTTTTCGGAAATAGAAATATCTAGCGATATCGCTGTGGTCATACAGTGCTTGACCAGCCTCGAAGAGTTTGAATGTACTGTGTACAGTGTGTGCCCAACAAACTTTCTTGCGGCAGTGTGTACACTTCCCCGCACATCCACCTGCTTGACTTCCATGAGGATGCACGGTTCCTTCCTTGCGGAGCCGCAGAGTAACGCAATGCTGGAAGCTCTCATGGGGAACTCAACGTTGAGAGATTTCAGTATGGACGGATCTCTTGCGCTAGACTCACACGGAGATGCGTTCAGCAACTACCTCCAGTTCATCACAGCGTTGACGCTTTGCGCTTTGCTGCTAGAAATGACAAAACGAAGAATTTGCTTCTGCGAGGAATTTTGCAAAATCGGACCCTCTCGTCTCTAACCCTCACAAGGTTCATTAGTAACGAAGAATGTAATGGACTTGTAGCCAGAATATTTCGAGAAAATGAAGCCCTTCTGGCTTTCAGAATCATCTCAACGCAAGTGAGCCTAAGACGTTACAACCACAGGAACTATGACTGGGTTGCGGCGCTGTATGAAAACAATACATTACAGGAACTCACTCTTCCTTTGTCAATATGGCCGCCTTCAAGCTGAGCAAACTTCTTCAGTGTGCTGGCTGAAATGTCGAACTTGAGAAAAGTGTATATTAAGGACTGCTTCAATTTCCTCCTCCTATCTTCGATGTGCAGAGCCCTTGTGCAGAACCCTTCGATGTTCAGAGCTTCGACATATTGGCTGACACGGTCAGACATAGCCACAGCATCAGAACGTTTTACTTGATGGACGAGACTGCTGCAAATACCGGCTCGTTTGTGACCAGCCTGTCAAATGGCATTGCTAATAACTACACCCTGCAAAGCGTTAGACTTCACAGCTGACTGGATGCGGAGGCGACTGCAATCACCTAAACTGCGAGGAGGAACTGCGGCATTTGGGCACGGGCGATGCAATTTTGCGGAGGTCACCGACTGGACAGGTACTTATATTTTGGTGTGGCACGATGGCAGAGAAAACGACCCTTAGCTATCACACTATATCTCCCATTATGTTCTTATTGGTATATAATTATTATCGTAAGACCCCCGCAAAGCGGAGAACGTAAAGTGCACTTACGATGAGTGTCACTTGCTAAACATGCACTATAGCCCCGCAAACAGCGTAATATGAGCGCACTCGCTGAAGTGCTAATTTATTTCCGCATTGTGTTTCCAGACCACACCTTGAGGCATGTGTACGTAGTCTCGACGGCAGTGACGTTTTGTTGATAAGAGGGAATATAGAAAATTCGCATACATGCTGATTTTCCCTGTTTCGTAATTTTATTGTTTGTGCAACGGTTTTACGATGACTACAAGCGAAATAACACACTTTAAAGACCCGCTTTAGTCTCCGCGTTTTTAGTTGTCCGGATTTTGGATGCGCTAGTAACTTGTCTTGACACGCTACCCTAGCATAAAACAAATTTATTGTGGCTGTGGCCGAAAATGAAGCTGCGTTCCTATTCATATACACTACTGCTCTAAACGAGCATAAATTTGAAGGTTAAGCGTACAAATTACCCTGACTAAGCAATTCGCTTTTAGCCACCTGCCATTTTCTATCTGCGAGCACAATCCGTTTTCCCATTTAGTACACGTAGCGTAAAGTTAACTTTAATGGCTGAAGCCACGCCCAATAAGTGCACCTAAATTCAGGCGCTTGGCAGGAGTGTTAGATATGATTTCATTATCGTAAATGCGGGTTCAAAATTTCTAGGTCGGAAGTGGCGCGAAAAATTGCCCTATGCTATAGCTACCTGCATAAAGCAGAAAGCATTTCGCTTAACCATGTGGGCTATCCAACTGGCTGCTTCCTGTTTCAGCTAGTGAGAATTAATTCTCCGCAGTGATAGCCATGTATACGCGTCTGAAGTGCAACTAGTTTTCTTTTTCGACCGACAGTAGTCCCGTCGACGTCGAAAGAGCTGAGAGGAAGGAAAATTTGGACGATATGTTTAAATGAGAGTTTTCAAGTAAAACATTGCTGGTGCATAATCGAAATCTTGCGACTCCTTGCCGCAACTGGAAAGACCGCCATAGAAAGTCTTTCAGCTCGCTTGCGCCAATCTTTGAAAATGAGAATAAGCACTACGATGATTCCGGATGTTCAGGGCGATAGGTGCTTAACTTGAACTGGTCTCTTCAGTTTTTGAGATGCTTGTAATTTTCTACTTTAAAAACTTTAGTTACGTAGCAATGTAATCTTGAACTGTGCCTCAGCTTTTCAAGATAAAATTTGTAGAGCAATTTGGAAAATACGCATGTCCGTTTTCATCAAAGTACTGTTGCAGTGGCATCTTTTTTGTGCTCAAAGTAAAGCACAGGAGATTTGGAATGTTCAGTTTCAACATACGCTCACGGATCGTGATTTTAGCAGTGACATCATTTTCGTGGTCCAAGTAAAGCACAAGAGATTTTGAATGTTCAGTTTGAAAACACGCTCACGGGTAGTGATTTTAGCATCCATAAACTCACCCGAACTGATGGACCTCGGGCGCGAAACCGTCGATGAATAAACAGGACAGCGGTCCCATTGCAAGCTCTGTGATGGCCGTAGAGACCTCGTTTTCTAACAATCATAACCCAGCTGTGGGAGCACGACGCAGCCGTTGGCGTTTAACGCCACAGCAGAGAAACTGCCGGCGGTCTAACCTGGTTGAGACTTGGCTGCAGCATAATCCTAGCACAGCGTTGCAGCGACACATCACGCTGAACCACTGCCGAGCACAATTTCTCGTTTAGTCCAACTGAATTGGCGCCGCTAATTTTTTTCATCGCAGCAAATTTGGGGTAGCTAACACCACTCCGCGGGAATGCATATTCATATGAATATTTATAAATGTCAGGTTCTTTTTTTTCAACTGATTTCAAGGGGGGTGTGCCTATTTGGAAACTTATTTTTGTGATTCCCATAAAAATTGTTACTAATCCTAAATCCAAGAGGGTTTCATAAACTTCATTTCCCATGCGTTGTCTTTACGGCAAGTCTGCGAAATAAAATATAGCGTTCCAAAAGAATATCGCCTAAACAACAGCTCTGCAAAAGCTGACAAATGATAACTCTGCCGAATGCAAATCTTCGATCACAATGCTATTTTTAAATTTGGCACATGTTAGCTCAAACGCCCTCAAAGAGCAGAACCACGTAGGAGCACACAAAATTTTAAAACAAACCGAATTTCTGTCGCCAGCCCCTGTTGCAGTATTTGTAGACCTTAATTTGTTTCCTACAGACGCCTATCGCACAGGGGAGATTCCCAGGTATGCGGAGGCGGCGCTTCCTGCTAAGCAAAGCCCGGAATTAACGTTGCTTAAATTGGAAAGCACTTCTTTTTTGCGAGATTCTAAAAAGTTTTGTTCAGTTTATGAAGGTTTAACGTACCAAAGCAACTGAGGCTCTGATAGACGCCGTAGTGAAGGTCTCCGGAAATTTCGACCACCCGTGGTTCATTAACGTGCACTGGCATCCCACAGTACGCGGGCTTCTACAAATTCGCCTGAATCGAAATTCGAGCCCCACAGCAGGGATGAAAGCCGTGTCATTAGGCTCAACAGCCGAGCGCCATAATACTGAGCCACCGCTGCGGCAGACTGATGGGGTTTATGAGGAATTTAGTAGTGTATAAATTCACTGATATTCACAATGCTTCCTCTGCACTTCACACAGGTACGTCGCCGAAGCTTTGGAGCTTCCCTACACACAGCTCTCATAGAAGACCTTGTCGATTTGTGCCAGACCACCATGCATTCAATGGCTGCCTCAGTTCAAGCGCACCTCAAATGTATCGAGCCAATCAACGCCTTCATGAGACTCACCGGCGCTGTCAGTGAACGAGTCGTCTGCCACCGGCGCGATGATGAAGTCATGCAGCTAGACGATCTAAACCAGTATTGCTGGAATCGAATTAGACGGTATCTGATGGTGGAAGACATCAAGATGAGTGCCCGACAACACCGGAGGAGAAATGTAGCCGTGGAAATTGCCTCTTGAATAAAGTTGTGTGCCCACTGATAACTAACATTTTGACCGATTTGCCTTTATGGTTTAGTTTCAAGACTAAAAAAAAACAAAACAACTAACACCTCCCCAACAAAAACTTTGATTTTCACAGGCGTACTTAAACACGCTAGCTACTGCCTCAGTCACCCATGAAGGAACCGAGCCGGCTCCGGAAGGTTGGATTTCAAATAAAGTTCTTGTTTGGAGATGTGTAGTGTTTTTTTATCAATGTGGCCACTATGCACGATGGACAGTTTTGTCAAATAGGTATTTACTTCGTCAATCATAGCGTCGATCATCACACACGTTCCTGCAGTGAACTGTAAGACCAATGAGACATGTGTACCCAGCATTTAATGACGCTTTAGTGCTGCTAAAAACCCATGGAACTTCAGCATCTCTTGGTTCGCTTAGTCTTTAGAGACAACACGAGACGAACGCGGTTAATTTCCCCACGAAAGATATGTTGAAAATGTCATTTGTGTGCTTCTGAATGCAGTCTTCGAAAGCTCTAAATGCATTTCTGGTGAAAACTCTTCGGTTACGCGCCTCTTGTGGAGTCCACGTGCTTGCTTGCATCAGGAGAGCGGAGCAAATTTATGAGGTGATAGTGAGCTTTTTTTAATGAATTTTAAACCTCTTTATTGTGCCCCGGAAGTGAGGTGTGCTGAAACAGCGCTCCTAATTCACTTAAAAGCCGGTCACTTCTGCTGCTGCACAGAACAGACGACTTTTCGTGGGACTGTTGTAGAAATTACGAGCACGAATCGAGCGCTCTAGGAATCGTGTTTTTCTCACGCTCACACCTCACAGGGCTGGAAGCTAACCTGGTCGGTCACACGTGGAGCTCTTATGCCAGGGTGATACATTTGCAGAAGCAAAACTCTTTAGCGGGCTGGCTCGTTCATGACAGCATACAAAGTTGAGCTTCAAAAAGAGCACCAAGAGACACGTCAGAGAGCGCACTTTAACTGTTTGTAGGTAGAAAATGAAGTGCCTTAGCCCAACACACAACGACAGGAAAAGAAAGCACTGCTCTCTTTAGCCTTCAGAAGGAATATAGTTGAATAAGGATTGCGCGGTTTTAAAGTCCCGATCAACTCGGGCTATTAGGGATGCCATACTAGAGAGCTCCGAATTAATTTAAACCACCTGGGGTTCAATACAGTGCGCCGACATCGCACAGCACACGGCCATTTTTGTACTACTTCTAGATGAAAATACGGCCAGCGGAACCGAGAGGAAATCTACGACCTTGGAATTGGAAGACAAACGCCAAAGCCATTGTTCAACGCGGCCGGTCTCGGAAGCAACAGAGAACCGAAAAAACTCTAAACAGATATGAGAAAAGTTCGTTTTAATTCCAAAAGAGGTTGCAGGGTCCCCCTAACGCTTTTCTTTCCATGTTACCCGAAGGCAATTGGGTTCTTCGATGTGCAGGCATATAATCAACTGGGTACGTGCGCTTAAGGTACTGTCTGAAGCTTAAGGTTGTGATAGTTTGGTAATGGTATCTCTTTCTTGCGTCGATTTTTGTCCTGCACTGCCTATGTGATTCCTTTTCCCGGAAATGAACGGCTCCGAACGCTGCACTTTCCATTTTCGCCATTTCTCATCCTTCTCGGTTTCTTAAAGCAGCTTAAATTTCACAGACACTCGTCTGCGCGCACACTGATACTACACCGTGCATGTGCAACTTTGGCGGCTGGATGGAAGAAAGGCGCAACTAGATCATAATGATGTCCTGAGGCGTAATGGCACGTACTCACGGCGGGGGAATGGCCAGTGTGCATTGTTGATGCAAACGCACACATCGGTAAAATGTGGCGTAACAGGATAATTTTGTGAAGACTCTTAAGTTGCATTCAAAAGGTGTTAAAAAAACGGAAATGAAAAAGCTATGAATTCACTTTTTGGCATTAGAATCTACCTGATGCAATTATATACCCGTGAATCAAATCGCACGCAGGTTTCAAAACATAACCCTTGGAGCTTGCCCCAAAGGAGGGGAGGATCGGAATAGAAAGAGGTAGCCCCAGTCTAGAGAGGGGGATCTCAAGGTATGTTCTACGCAGAGCAGCGAACCGCCGGCAAAAGATGAAAAAGCGGTCTATTGGCTCAATTTCGCCAAAAGACTCACAGAGGTTGCTCAGCGATAACCTTGATCGAAATAGTGATTTAGTCGGGGTATTCTGCAGGGCAAGGGGGTCATGGACACCTCACATTTCCCTGAACTGCACATCCGCCCACTCCAAGGAAATGCCAGGTGTTGAAAATCCGCTAAATCAAGGAGAGGCTCATGGCGCAAGTAGTGCAGGCGCTGGAACCGTTGGTAGTGCGTGCTGCAGTCGAGAACGCAGTATTAGGGACGAAAGAGACAGTAGGTCAACCAAGAGCGAACATAGCTAGAAATTCAGCCCTCTCATTAAAAGCAATGCCACAGTGCCCAGAAACCCAGTAAAAACGTAGCTCTGTAATCTGCGATAGAATAAAAAATCGAAGGGGACGGCTCATAGGAGTATCCCTCGGTTTTTCGAGCGCTGTCAAGAGAGAAAGGCTGTCTGAAAGTATAATAACCTGAGAGGTACTGCAGGTAATCCTTATTAAGGCCAACGCAATGACCAGAAACTCGGCGACAAAAATAGAGGTATACTCAGGGGCCCGAAATGAATAACTCCTATCAAGAGCCATTGAGTAAATGCCAATGGCTGCCTTTTCATTTTGCTGGGAGGCGTCTGTAAAAACGACAATATGGTTGGGAAAATTATCCAGATACTACTCAATAAGCCCATTTAATTCACTGAGAGGCAGATTTTCCGCATTTTCAGGGAGGGCGTCATCAAAGGAGACTACAGTATCAGTGCGGCGGTGGAGAACTGGTACTACCGAATTTATTGATGGAGAAATTTTTGACAGCATGGAATTAGTGAACACAGCCTGAGGAAGCTTATACCTCGGCCACAAAGTACAAATGAATAGAGATGGATTCGCTGTAAATATGCGGTTAGCCAATCAAGGAACACGCTACAAAGACCATAAAAACGTCCGCACAGTAAGAAGCTGAAACCGCAAATTTAGATCAGGCATCCGAGTCTCCAAGTATAGCGCAGCATTCGCCACTGATTTAGGCAGACCTAAGCAAAGGCGCAGAGCGCGTCGCTCTATAACAAACAGGGGTTCAAGCTTATAACTTGGCCGCCCAGAAAAGAGAACAGAGCCGAATTCAAATATTGGCCGCACATAGACCTTATAAAGAAAGAGCAAAGTGTCCCAACGCATACCAAAATTTTTTTGCTGATCCTATAAACCCACCAAGGGCACGCTCACCTTTAACCACAATGCTTCTAATAAGGGGCCGCCAGTCTATCAGCGGCTCATATAATATACCCAAGTGTTTAACCGAATAAACTTGCGGGATTAGGATGGAGTGATGCGACAAAGAAATGTAAAGAGGGCATGACTGTGGGAAAACAAGGACGGCCCACTTGTTGACATTTAAAGTTAACATCAGGCTTCGGAGCCAAACTTCCAGAGCATTTAAATACTCTTGCAACCATTTATACAGGATATGAATATTTTTGGCAAAAGCAAAAAAAGCAATATTATGCGCTTACATATGAACTTTGACGACCGGGTGAGTAGGGATATTACGCAATAGTATATTAAACAACAACGTCGAAAGAACGCAGCCTTGTGGGACACCTCTAGACTGGGTGTATGTGTTATAATTTAACGTACCGGAAGTAAAAAAACAAAGATCTGTTTCTTAAGAAATCCCTTATCTACGCGAATAGGTGCGAAGGAGGTTGTACACCAGCTAGCTTTTAAAGCAGACTGCTGTGTTCAACGCTGTCGTACGCCTTGGCAATATCCAAAGTAACCCAAGGAGATACCTCTTTTTGCTTCACAGCAACCCTAATACTGCTATCCAAGTCTATGTGCGCGGTCCAAATTGAACACCCACTGCGAAAACCAATCTCAGCCTCACTGAAGCCTTGAAGAGACCGAACATGATTCGTAAGGCGGCTGTAGACAACCCTTTCTACAAGCTTAGCAAAATTTATGTGAGAGCTATCGGCCATATATTGCCGAGATTAAAACCCTTTTTGTGGAATTTTAGCAAAACTATTTTTTTCGCCGTTTTCTTTTTTTTGGAATCCAAGCTTTTTCCAAAGACGAAATGACAACCTGCAAGAGGTCCGGGTCAAAGTCTTGCATTAGTATCTTCAGCATGCCAACTGTTTTTCTATCAGATCCAGGGGCAGCAGACCGCAGAAAATTTACTACAGACGCTAAATCAGATACAGAAACCTCAGTGAGTAAGTCGGCACTCAAATGAAATGGGGTCGAAGGAAAGGCAGTGCGAGCATGAAAACGCGCAGCAAGGCCTTGAGCTATGCACACCAATTTGTCTTTTTCTTCTCGAGGGGGCAGCACTGTGGACTGAACGACATGAGAAGAAGGCTACACGCTAATTCGTTTCTTGTATCTATATATAGATTTCCGGTTGACTGGGTATGACAAATAGGTGTTCAGATTGGCATTCTATTCATCCTTAGCCTTAGATATGGCTCTTTTAAAATATGCTGCAAAGAATTTGTAATTTATTCAGTTCTTAAAGCACTGCTTATGCGCTAGGCTCTTCCATGCGCTTTTCTTTCACGACAGGTTTTTTTAGCAGGTTTCATTGCACCAGCTCGAAGGAGTCTTATTTTTAACGGTTGATAGAACCATAAAGACTGATCGCCGAGTGGCGTCTAACACGCAAGTTAAAACTTGAGGACTCCGGTCAGATTTATCCGAGGGAACAACCGACGAGAAGGCCTCCCCTGGAAGTCTCTTTAACAGTGTATTATTGACTAATTTTTGTGCGTAACCAGTCGCCCTAAGCGGGCTGCATGCAATAGTGAAAGTGATTGGGTAGTGGTCACTTGACGTAGTGTGGTCAATTGTAGACCACGAAGATACTCCCATACCATTGACAGCTAACGTTAAATCAATAGCTGAACGAGAATTTGCCCTCAGGAAAGTTATGGCGCGACTGTTGTAACAGCACACAACATTTGCCGACATACAAAACCAAAGTGACTGCCTGCTGTAGTCTGTCCTGAAACTCCATATGACATGATGCGAATCGGAGTCCCCAGCCAGAACTACATTTTTGTGGCTGCGCAGTATAGCATCTAGGCCATCCGTCCTACAGACCCCGGCGGTGAAGTAGATATTCGCTACTGTAGCAGGGGCACACTTCGGCACAAGGATGCCAACTGCAAGAATCTCACAATCAGGTTGCATCAATTCATGGGACACTTTAGCATGATGGAATAGTTTTGTTGAAGTCAATGCTACTAAGCCCCTACCCCTGCCGTTTGGGCGATCAACTTTAAAAACAGGTTAGCGTTTAAATGTAAAAGGATGATTTGGAGAGAGCCACGATTCTTGTAGTAAAATAATGTCTGGAGAAAATTTAAGAATAAGCTGCTCTAAATCATGGAAAGAAGATGCCATACAGCGACAAATCCACTGGAGAAAGAAATATCCGCCATAATTACTGCTTTAAAAATGAGCAAGCAACAGCCTTTCAACACGTCTGATTTCTCTGCAGTTCCTGGCCAACCTTTCTTGGTCTTCACATGCGGATGGTCTGATTAAGAAGGAGAAGAGGAAGCACGACGCTTCTGAGATGGAGGTCATTTCAACATCTAACTCACAAGCGTTAGAGAGGGGAACTTGGTCAGAGACGTTTACACCCACAGGCGTGGAGGCAAAAGAGGTGGTTGGTTGAATATTGTCAACAGTAACAAAACAGGAAAAACCGGTAGACGAGGTTAGGTTATCGAGCACAAATGAAGCAGCCTGCGCGGAAATTACTTCAGATAATGCATCACAGAACGTACTGATCATGCGTTCAAGTAAACCAGCAGCAACCTTCTCCACCGCCGCGACGACCGACTTTAGTAAGCTTGTCCCCACATCGGCAGCGGTCGTGCGGACAACATTCGCGTACGAGCTCTGTCGTCTGCCAAGACGGGCATAAGCATCCACACGTGAACACCGTTTCTGCTGAATAATGTCCAAGACAGACTGAGATGGGATCGTCAGCTGTGTGATCAGAGTGGCAAAGGCAATAGCTAAGCGACTCAGAAGTGGAGACGTCTGCAGCATGATCATTGCCGCAAATTCGGCAACACGTTGCCGGCTTGTAAGAAATTGCCACTATGACCGAAACACCAGCTGTTCTTACACTGTAATGGTCGGGGCTGCAGTGGGTCAACACAGTATACAATAGGCCAGAATTTGATATCACGTGGGCAAGAGGACCCCGCAAACGTTTATATAAGAGACTCAATTGGAATACGAGAACCTCCAGCCTCTCTGTTGCAGCGATAAACTGAGAGGAGACCAACAGAGGCATCATGGATATCTGTAAAAATTTCTTCTGGCGTTGCAGAGGGATCCGCACCGCGGATTATTCCTTTTATGCGGGCAAGATGCTCAGGAATAAACGCTTTCACCGGGAGTGAGCCGAAAGAAGTACACTGCAGCAAGTCTGCAACACAATATAAATCAGGTGATTTGCACAAAATTCCTCTTTTGCCAAATGATCGCACCTCAGAAATCTTAGGATATCGGATGGTAGCAGCCTTCAGCTCCTCCTGGATCAGACGCGAGATTTTTATCTGAAAGAAACCAACTCCTACTGGGACCAGCGCCACAGGGATATGCTTGACACCATTTTGGGAAAAAGACTTTAGCGGCATCTTTTCAGCCGGCAAACTGGCGAACCAGGTTACCGGACCTGTGCCCGGGGAAGACACAGCCATTGCCCTCAGCCTAAAGAGGCATGACGCCTACACCGAAAAGGGGAAAACCTTGGCCACCCCCCACCCTTCGCGGAATGGCCTCACCAGGAGTTGACGACAGGCTAGAAGACGCAGAGGCAGCCAGAGGATCA
Source organism: Amblyomma americanum (assembly GCA_030143305.2). Lineage (NCBI taxonomy): Eukaryota > Metazoa > Arthropoda > Arachnida > Ixodida > Ixodidae > Amblyomma > Amblyomma americanum. The sequence continues at coordinate 2,474 of JARKHS020001149.1, read as the reverse complement.
GGAGCACCTACACACACTTCAGCACCGAGGATTCCTTGAAGGACGCAGGAATGAAGCTTCCAGCTGACGTTCGCCTTCCATCCTGAACGTGGCAGCGACAACTAGACGTTTTGAATGAAGCGCCGCCTTCTCTTCGTTAGCTGATATGCACTCAGCCAACGTCCGGGAGGCCTTGCATGTACGTTAAATCCGGTATTCTAATGGTGTGAGCTCTAAAATTTTTTACATCCTAAGGTTGCCAAAAAGTAGCCTCCCAGGGCTAACACCATTTATAGTGTTCATAAGCGCCATTAGTTATCCATGAACGCCCTAATACCTTAAGGGGTCATGAACGCCCTTAAGCTGAAGGTGAACACCAAAGACTGTTCCGACAATCCAACAACCGACAACGACTTCCGACAACCGGCCGTTCTGCTTCCATTGCGGTGAGGGCTGCCATATTCCTCGTCACTGCCCGTAGTGACGTATCGGTCTTCGAGGATTTGCCATTGACGCCCCACGACCACGCTTCGGCCAACGTCCGCAGGAAATCGGCGAGTACCTGCGTCGAGAAGAGTACACGCCGAACCGCCTTTGGAGCTCACCATCGCCGTCAACCTCGCGCTTTGCGTCGCCACGCCACAGCTACGCAGCCACGGTACGAGGAAGGTCTCCCAGACCCCGTAGGGGAAACTAAAGACAGCAACCTCTGGAGGTGACGTTGCTGACGAGCGAAACGCCGAAGATCCTCCACCGACCACGCCCCATGAAGACGCTGCACCCGCTACGCCGCATGAAGACGCTTTACTCTATGCACCGACGCCGTACAAAATTATAACCGCGACCACGACGCGAACTGCATTCAAAACGACGCCGCCACACAGAAAAGCTTGACGAGGACCTAGTGGGTGGATACGTGTCCGCTTCTAGCTCTGTGTTTTCGCTTTTCGCTGTCTTCTCGCGTGTGGCATCGGTCGGACAGTGCCCTCCGTGAGATCGAATGCTGACGACACCCCTACGGAGAAATTCCCGGCAAGGTGGGCGCATTCTCAAGTGAGAAAACCCAACCGGAGCCCTCAGGGGCAAGCTAGGCTTAGCTCGGCGCTGCCGAGCGAGGCCGCGCTACGCGTCTTCATGGTTGGATGGGCGCTACGCATCTGCAGCTACGCGGATGCCCGCGGTGTTGCCACCTGACGCAGCCTCCACGTCCACGCAATCGACAGCGCCTCCGGGCCTCCAGCCTGCGCCGTCTTCCCATGCTACGACATTGCCCTGTGACATGGACTGCTCCACCGCCTCTGCGCCCGTGACACTCCCTCAAGAAACTGTGCCCGTCGCGCCGGTTCAGTATTCCCACAAAGGGCCGTCACCAGCGTCTGAGCCTCCTCCACAGATGCCTCCCGTGAGTCAAGGCTCTCTTCCGCCTGCTGCGAACTCGTTCCGCGTTACCATCAAGCCTACATTGCGCTATGGTATGACTGCCATCCCTCCCCGGAATGTTCAAGCCACAATTGACCACGCTCTTGGCTCTTCGAACTACTGTGGGTTTGTCGTCCATCGCCCGTCGAACACCATCACGGTAAACTTGCCATCCTTGATGGACGCCCAGAAAATGTGCGCAGTTACGCGGATCCCCCTGAATGACCACAAGCATGTCCCGGTGCAAATATATTTCGCATCTGGCCCTGACACCCTCCGCTGCATGGTTTATTATGTCGACAGCACGAGCCCCCCCCAAGGAGGTGCGTGCAAACATTCGCTGCTAACTCACGTAGTACTGCATGCACGGCCTATGGGGCGCCGGGGCTCATACCTGCTCATCCTGCAAGGCCCGTTGACTCTCCCGAAGTATCTTACGTGCGATCGTCAAACCACATCCATTCGAACGTTGTCGTATTTTCTGTTATCACTGTCACAAAGGAGATATGCAAAATACCTGCCCTAATCCAGCAGCTCTGGCCGACATGAATGAACCAACAGATCCTTGTGACATGTGCAAATCGCGAGACCATGACATTCGCTCCCCCGCTTGTCCAAAAAAGAAGCAGGCGAAGAGGTTTCACAAGTCGCCTGAAAAAATGGATGTTCCTACAAGTAATCGCTTTGCAGCTCTCGCATGTGACGACAACGACTTCCCTGAAATTCCTTTATCTGAGCCCGGTGCTCACCATACGTCTCCTTACCAGCGTACATATGCACAAGCGGCTCACCTTCCCGGATCAAATGGTACGCCAAAACGTCCGGTGCATCCATCACACGTGGGAACCACAGATGAAGACACAGCTTTAGACAATGATATCGCGGAGGCTTGCCGCCGACTAGGCGAGCTCACCCAGCACCGGGAACAGCGTCGTTCTCAATCCTGTCGAAGAATTGTAATAACTCGGGAGCAATCATCAGACGAATCACCTAGAGTAATCACTGAGGCACAGTCAGGTCCCGACCACCTGTTAGCCGTAACTACCCCGACAGTGGATAAGGTATTAGCGCTGATG